>PVJH01047177.1:0-11454 GCA_004026705.1 Nesogale talazaci
AGGCTGGGCCTCCTACTCCCACCACCTGAGGGCAGTGATGCCTAAAAAAAAAAAAAAAGTTCAGATCGTTGATGAGTTCTACTTGGAGGTGGCTGGGGGACAAATATGAAAAGTATATTTATCTAGAGAGGCAAAGGAGCCTTTTAATTCAATATGAAAAATAAGCCCATTTGTTTTAATTGTCAAAAGACGGTTAGACAACAGAAAAGAACTAAATGAGATGGGGCAAAAAATTGCATCCTGGTCACGTCCTCTGAAACAGATCCACAACAGAGGGAACGAGTTGTCCACCCAACCAAACAACTCAGGGGAAGGAGTACTGGGTACCTGGTCATTTAGAACCCCAAGATCAACAGGCACAACATAGTCCGCAGAGACAATATTCTACATTGTTCTTTGGTGAGTAGCAATTAGGCTCTTCAAAGAGCGTATCAGCAGGCCCCTGAGGTACAACTATTGGTCTCACCTGTTTGGAGAAAAGAAGAGTGATGAAACAATTAGTTTCATGGATGCATGGAAACAATTAGTCTGGGGGACCAATGGACCAAGAATACACTGGTCTCCATGTCCCTGAGACCAGAAGAACTAGATGGCAACTAGCCACCACTACCAACAGCTCTGACAGCAAATCATACTAGAGAATCCTGGATAGAAACTTGTGGAACCAAACTCAAAGTCATAAAAAAAAAACAGGCTTTCTGGTCTGATAGAGACTGAGAGACCCCCAAGACTATGGCCCCAAATCACCCTTCAGGTCTGAAATGGAACTCAATTTTGTGGCTCAATTTTTACCCAAACAAGTAGGTGGGGGTCTAAGGGGAGCCAGGTCAATGTTGGGAACAATAGCCCTAGGGAGATGTGTTCATCTTAGCATAATGAACCATTTGCAATCAAAAAGGCTGCACAGACCCAAGGAGAATGTTCAGGAGGGATAAGAAAGAAGGAGGAATGGAAACTGGAAACACAGGGAAGAAGTGGGCGAAGTAGTAGTACATTGAGGTACTGAAGAGATTGTCAAGAATGAGAGGAAACAATGTGTGGAAATTGTTAACTATAAAACTGATGGAAAAAACAAACAAACAAAACCTGATGACCCCAAGGAGAGATATTGGACAGTATTCGGTATGACGAAATAGTAATGATTTATAAATTATCAAGCGTTCTTGAGCGAGGGGCAGTGGGGAGGAAGTGGAAAAAAGAGGAGTCAATACCAAGGGCTTAAGTAGAAAGAAAATGTCTTGAGAATGATGATGGCATCAAAGGTACAAATGTGCTTTGCATACAATGGATGCATGTATGGTTTGTGCTAAGAGTTGTATGAGCCCCCAATAAAAAGATTTAAAAAACAAAAACAAAAACTGACAACCTGCTCTGTAAACTTTCGTTCAATTCACAACAACAAAAAAGTTCTTTTAAAAAGAGTAACCCAGGGCTGAGCCCCAGTGGTGAAGTGGTTGTGTGCGGGACTGCTGCCAACCGGGTTGACGGTTCAAATCCAGCAGTAGCTCTCCAGGAGCAATGCTGGACTTCTTACTCTCACCAGGGCAGTGATGCCACACACACAAAAAAGAGTAACACATTTTTTATTTCACTGCCATAAAGATTTCAATCTTAAAAACGCACACTTATGTAGATGTGTTTGTGTGTGAACATCACTGACACAAGGAATCACTGTCCTCAGCAGGGTGGTCTCTCTTCCCCCAGCACGTGGCATGTGACCCTACAGCACCTCATTCCTGCAAACACGCTTGAGACTGTGAGTTCTGGCAGTCATGTTCGGTTGCTTTACACTTTTTACTTCCCATAGATGTTTTGATGGTTTTTTAAAAGGAGGTAGGACACACTATGTCTTGCACTCATCTGTGACACCTAAATCAAAGGGTTAACATCAGCGGGCCTGCAAGAGAATAGTAACAAGTATCCCTGATCCCCGTTCTCAACCAGTGAGTGGGTCGCAAGCTCTTTGGGGATCGACCGGCCCTTTCCCAGGGGGCGCCTAACCATCGGGAAACGCACACATATCCCACAATACATCATTACACATTGTTTTGTGATTCATCACTCTGCATTATCTATGTTTAATTATGTTCAACTTGTAACAATGAAAATACACCCTGCATATCAGATATTTACATTATGATGCATAAGAGGAGCCTAACGAAGTAGCAACGAAGATAATCTTAGGGCTGGAGGTCCCCACAGCCTGAGGAGCTGTAGGAATTCGGAAGGTTGAGAACTCCTGACCTGGTTGTGAGTGTCTGGCAGGGAAAACAAGAACAAAGTCAAAGGTCAAGCTTGCCTCCCTGTCTGGCCACTGGGTGACAGTGTTGTTCTGCCTGAAGAAAATGTGCTTGATCTCTGGGCCAAAAAAACTCCAGGTCCCTAAGCGGGAAATCGGGAAATCGAGCCAGATGGTGTTCCGGGCCTTGGGGAGTTAAGAGCTCTGTCTGTCTCACCTTCTTGGAGGGCCTCTGTTTCTTCGTCTTTCTTCAGGATGGGCCTCTGTTTCTTCGTCTTTCATGGGAAAATGTGAGGTGAAAAATTGTTCTGAGACTACCAGAGGGGTTTCTTGGGCAGAAACGCTGAATGGGATTATCTGTAATAAATTAACCTGCGTTTTCTAGACTGAGAAAGAAAACAACATTTTATCGTGTTCCACGCGAACATTTGCATAGCCAAATAGTTTCCCGTTCACTAGTCTATTTGTAATGTGGTCCGTGACACGTGTGAGCATTGTCCACATCCCCGCCTGCCTTCTCGGTCGTCCTCCCAGGTTCCCTGTCCCTCCTTGCCGTCGCATCTCAGCCTTTAAAGTCAGGGCAAAAATTCACTTTAGCTCATTACTCAACTGCATTGGGATGGATTCCTTCTTTAACAAAGGGACTCTTTTCTTTCCCTTTTAAAAAACTTACTGAAGGGCTGAGTCCCGGTGGCATAGTGGTTGTGCGCGGGACTGTGGCCCCCTGGGACGGAGGTTTAATTCCAGCAGTGGGGCTGGGCCTCCTACTCCCACCACTGGAGAGCAGTGATGCCCCCCCAAAAAAACTTACTGAAAATGCACATGGCAGGTGCATACATGCACCAAGCCAACAATACCTAGATGCATAAGACAGACATTGATCATGCCCCTCCCATTGTGTAGCGGCTCTCACCTGTCCCGCTTTGTTCTTCCTTCCTTCCCCTTTTGATATCAGCCCACTCACACTTTGATTCTGCATAGGAAGTCCTTTCAAAGAAAACCATGTTCACTGCAGGCCATCTTTACGAGATTATTATTGGGTTGGCTTCAGAAGATAGTGTTGCTTTATGGATTCAGGATCAAAGCAATTTCAGAAGGCTTTTCTAGATCATAGATCTAGGGTCTTGGATTTATTTGACCTACCATCCCCTCTTCAGGAAAAACAATGACTCGGTGCCTCCCTGGCAATGAAAGGTTTTTGTGCTATAGCCCATAATTCAGGATAAAGTGTAGGTATCTTCTTTTATAGGCTCCCTGGACAATTTCAGTGCCAACTAGAGGGGCCATATCACTGGAAACACTGATTGAAACGTGATGGCTCCAGAAGTCTAAATTCCATAAGAATTGAAATTCTGCTTAATTTCTTCAACTCTCTTCCCCTCCCCCAACATGCACACTTTTGATCAAGATACTTTAATTTTAGACTCTTCAGTCAACATGTTCTGTAATGACAGCCGGGTACCATCCAGTCCTGGTGACAGAGCAAAGGAGGCACTTGTTCATGGAAGCAACCACACACGCATTCCATTAGGAGGCATTTGTGCCTTACAATGGGCTAATATTTGGGTTATACATTGTTCAGAGCTTGCAAGAGGGTCAGGATTAATTTGTGGAATGTCATTTCCAAATTGTCAGGTCACAATTTTATATTATTGTATCTGTTCTGGCGTGATCCCTGTCTCCAAAGGAAAGGTAGCCGACAATGAATATTTAAAGCTCAGTGTGAGCAGTGGGAATGATGGATGTGGATTTTGATAATTCCATGAGGCAGATATAGACTGATAGACCCAGCCATATATATCCTTAGTTTAAAGGGACAGAAAGGGACAGACCAGGAAGTAAGTTGGCTATTTACTTCAGGTGGCAAGGGAAGGGAGACAGCAGTCAGTGTAAGACATGAAAATAATAATAATGTATAATTTATCAAGGGGTCATGAGAGTGGGAGGAGGGAAAAAAGAGGAGCTGATCCCAAGGGCTCAATAGAAAGTAAATGTCGGGCTGAGCCCCGGTGGCGTAGTGGTTGTGCGCGGGACTGCGGCCCACTGGGACGGAGGTTCAATTCCAGCAGTGGGGCTGGGCTTCCTACTCCCACCACCGGAGAGCAGTGATGCCAAAAAAGAAAAGAAAGAAAGAAAGTAAATGTCTAGAAAATAGTGATGGCGACATATGTACAAATGTGCTTGATACACTTGATGTATGGATTGTTGTAAGAGCTGTAAGAGCCCCTGTGGCAGTCATGTGCTTATGTTCATTTCATGATTGAGATGTAGGGGTGGAGTCTAGCCTGTTAATCTAGAGATAGATAACAATTGAGTAGCCAATGAGGCCTCCATGTGGGCATGGCTTTCTCCTGAGACTTCTGGGAAATCTCACCATATTTCCCTCGTGGAGATGAGAAGCTATCCTCCCCCCTAGTTGTTGGAAGTTAGTCTCAGAGACGACAAACTACAGACAAGACAAGATGGCAGCGTCCGAGAATCTGGAGGAGCCGGAGGAGAAGCCACTTGGTCTTACCCTGATGCAACCAGATCTCTGAAGCTGGAGAAGCCACATGGAGACCCCTGCCAGTGCTGAGTTGCTTCTACAACCACTGGATGTTGTTGATGAACCCTGAACCCTGGGAGCAAGGAACCATGGGGAGACCCCTGCCAGCACTGGTACTCTGCACCCACTGATCTGTGACTTCGCGAGTCAGAAGGAGACTTTATAGACTAGGATCAGGCATATGGGCTAATATCGGACTTATGACTTTGGGCTGGACTGGGTTGGCATGCTTTCTCAATGTTGCATTCCTCTTATAGAAAAACCTTTCCCTTATATCCATATGCGTGTCTATGGATTTGTTTCTGTAGTCTACCTGGACTCACACAGCCCCCAATAAAATTATCTTTTAATTAAAAAAAATTATCGACAGAGTTTTCATGGCTAATTGTAATACGATCCCCATCTTTCAGAGTCTGAAATCTCTGCTGAAGCCTATCCACTGGGGCTGACCCTGCAGTTACTTGGAACACTGTCACTCTTTATGGGAGTAGAAAGCCCTGTCTTTCTCCCAAGGAGCGGCTGGTGGCTTTGAACTGCCGTCCCAATGGCTAGCAGACTAACGCTTAACCACTATGCTATCAGGGAGGGCTCCTGTTGTTATTTGAAACACTATTGACATAGCTTCTACCATGACAGCAATATGCAAACAACCACAGCCCAGCAAAGTAAGAGATGGGTGGTGGCAAGGATCTTTAGTGTATATATAAAGGACATTGTATTAGTCAGGGTAGACTAGAGGAACAAATTTCATAGGCATGCATATGGATATAAGGAAAAGGTTTATATACAAGAGGAACAGGACATTGAGAAAACATCCCAGCCCAGTCCAGTATAAAGTCTTAAGTCCGATATTAACCCATATGCCCAAAATCAGTCTACAAAGTCTCCTTCCGACTCATGAAGTCACAGGTCAGTGGGTGCAGAATCCCGGCACTGGCAGGGGTCTCCACATGGCTCCTCACTTCCAGGGCTCAGGGTCCATCAATGGCAGAAGCAACTCATCGCTGGCAGAGGTCTCCATCTGCCCGCTTCAGCTTCTGAGGTCTGGCTCCATCAGGGCAAAGCCGTGTAGTCTCTCCCCTGGCTCCTCCAGCTTCTCAGACGCTGCCATCTTGTCTGTCCCGTAACTCATTGCCTCTGAGACTAAATCCCAACAACTAGTGAAGATAGCTTCTCTTCTTCACGAGGGAAATATCGTGAGATTTCCCAGAAGTCTCAGGAGAAACCATGCCCACATAGAGGCCTCATTTGACTACTCAAGGACTATCTCCAGATTAACAGGCTAGACTTCACCCCCTACATTTCAATCACAAAATTAACATAAACACATGATTGCCACAGACATTTTATCACAATTTTTGCTATTATCTACTCAGAAGGAGTCTAGATTTAGCAGTAGAGAAGTTAAAAGGATTTGTGGAAGAGGCTGTGGCAGGGGAAGTCCAGCACTTCTGGGGTTCATCAGAACAGAGCAGATACTCCTAGGAGGCACTCCTGATGTGTCTACCTTCCTTTGTAGTGAGTCACAGTGAAACCAAATCTATAAAAGGGATATGGTTAAGACCACATGACCTCCAAGTACACCCTTAACTGTTCATCCCTGTGGAGATGTGACCAAAATCTATTCATTTTCCTAGTTACACTATTTTGAAATATTATAATTACAAAGGGCTTTCTGACTGCTCCATGAAGAGTTAGCACCAGTTATTATTTGGGTTGTAGGTTCTGCTGCTGAAACTCAGCACTTTCTTCTTTACCTTCAGCTGGGTCAACACAAATTAAAATATAGAAGGCATCATTGTCAGATGTACGACTCAAAACTAGGAAGGAGAGGTGACAGAATCAGGTTTCAAACATTCTCGGCCCAGAGTAGGTAGCTAAAACTAACAAAGTTAATACAATCGGGGGGAAAGGTCCAGTCACATTATATGAAAATACGCAATGCATTAATCAACCATCTGTGATCCAAGAGAGAGCATTTCCCCAAGCACAAAGTTCAGAAAGGCTAGAAAAGATGACATAATGAAACCAGGAAGCACAGGTTGGGTCATTGGGTACATTGAGAGGAATTCAATGAATGAGATTAATTAAAAGTTGTATGAATTATTGAATGTAAAAGTGATTATCTTTGTCTGGCTTCATCTATATCACAATCGAATAACAAAAAAAGTGAGTACAGGAGGCAGCAGATCTGTCTTGATAGCACCTCACATGATAAAAAATTGGAAAATCTTAGTTGTCCCCTCATCTAGAAAAATGAATCTCAATATAGTCCAATAGCATGATATAACTATTTAAGCATATTCGTAGTATGAACTATTGGGTACATACACTGCACAGGCAAGAGGGCATACTTGAGAAGTGGTAAGGATGAGATGGTCGGAACAGACACCCAAGGCAAGAGGTCTAGAGCCAGCATGATGCAATGTTCTTCTCTGGTCAGAGTCGGGGGCTCAAGAAATGCTCAGTGGATGAAAGGACGAACCTATAGTTGCTGTTTCCAATCTTTCCCTGTCTTCTTGAAATAAGTTACTTTTCATCACGTCCAGCTTTGAGGGGGCTTTTCTTTCTTCTCCTACCCTGCAACTTTTAATGATTTCTTATCTAATGAAGTCGAATTTCAGGTTGGCATGAAAGATCTTTCCCCCTTACCTTTCCCATAACCTACAATCTCTTCCTTGTCAGTCTCTTCCTGCATCCTCTAACCTTGTGTTTGGCCAAACATGCTTTACTCGTCTGTCTTCTCATCTTCAGACTGCTTTTAAAATGGCATATTCTTCAGTAAACAGGTGGCAGAAGAAATTGAAACACATGATGGAAGATATCCCCTGAGGGCGAAAGCATTGAAAAAAGGGAAATCCATTGCCATCCAGTCGATTCTGACTCATGTAGCTTGGTGCAGTCAAGTCAGCAAAGATACACAGCGACCCGAGGTACCACAGAAGAGAACACTGCCTCGTCCTGCACCAGCCCACCACGGTCGCTCCATCTTGTTGCAGGCGTTCCTCTTTTCCCCTGGCCCTCTGCTTCACCAAGCACGATGTCCTCCTTCAGGACCCAGTCTCTCCTGACAATAGGTCCCAAGTGTATGAGACCACGTCTTGCCATCCTTGCCTCTAAGGAGCATTCTGGGTTTACTTGTTCCTATACAGATCGGTCTGTCCTTTTAGCAGTCCATGGTGCTTTCAAATTTTTTCTCCAGTGCCACAATTCAAATGCATCAATTCTTCTAGAGTTTTCTGTATTCAGCGCCCAACTTTCACACGCATATGAAGCAATGGAAAGTGCCCTGGCTTTCTAACTCATAGTTAACCTGTAAACGGAAACTGAACTCACTGCTATGTGGGTGAGTCAATTCTGACTATGTCATTGTTGTCGTTATTAGGTCTCTTTTGTCAGATCCAACTTATAGTAACCCAATGTACAACAGAACGAACCCTGCCCGGTCCGCGGACATCTCCACAATTGTTCCTACGTTTGAAGGCATTATTGCAGCCCTTCTGTCAGTCCATCTCATTGCAGACTTTCCTCTTTTTGCCCATCCCTGTACTTCACCAAGCATGATGTCCTTCAGGGACTGGTTTCACCTGGCATGTCCAAACTACGTGAGATGAAGTCTTTTGAATTTTTTTACTATGCTCTACCAGCTCCATAATTCAAATGCATTGATTCTTCTTCAGTCTTCTTTATCCAGTGCCTAACTTTAGCATGCATAAAAAGTGTTAGAAAATACCATGGCAAAAAAAAAATACCATGGCTTGCTTGACAAAATGTATGTATGTATGGATTGTGATAAGAGCTGTACAAGCCCCCGATAAAATGATTTTTTTTAAATACCATGACTTGAGTCAGGTGCACTTTAGGCCTCAAGGTAACATCCTTGCTCCTCAACATTCTCAAGAGATCTTGTGTAGCACGTGGTCCAGTGGGCTTTGATCTCTTGACTGCTGCATTCATGAGCGCTGATCGTGGATCCAAGCAAGATGCAATCCCTGCAACTTCCATCTCGTCTCTGTTCACCGTCATGGTGCTTGCTGGTCCAGAAGTCCTGATGGTGTGATGGTTACTCAGTGGACTGTGATCAGCATGGTCAGCAGATCACAATCACCAGATGCTCCTGTAGGGAAAGACTGCGTTTTCTACTCCCATAAACAGTAACAGTCTCAGAACCCCACAGGGGGTTGCCACGACTCAGCATTGAATCGATGTCAGCGGTTTTGGCTTTTGGTGAGGCCTACTTGTCCAGTGGTGAGCATTTTGGTTTTCTTGGCATTGATCTGTAATCCATACTGAAGGCTGCAATCCTTGATCTTCATTAGCAAAAGCTTCAAGACCTCTTCACTTTCAGCAAGCGAGGTTGTGTCAGCCAACTCAAATTTGTATAAATATTTCTAGAAGCATCCAGGTTCATCTTCCTCCTAGGAGCAGTTCGTGTCATCTTGTGGTTTGTATCCCCACGCTTACCCCGAAAGGGCCACCCCTATTGAGAAAAGTAAACCCTGCAGCGTTTCCAAGGCTATAGCCTAGGAAAAAGAGCCCTGGAGGTGTGGTTGTTAAGCATGTGTTTGCTCATTGAAAGGTCAGTGGTTCAAACTCGCCAGCCACTCTGCAAGAGAAGAATGAGGCAGATACTGTTATAGACTCACTGAAGACTCTACTGAGCAGTTCTACACCGCACTACAAGATCACTGAGTCAGAATAGACTCAACAGCAATGAATTTGGTTTGTTTCATTTCTCCTCTGAATCTTTCTAGAAGTAGACACCACATTTTATTCCATAAAACTGTGTGAAGGTTTGAACAACCAACCTTTTGGCTAATCAACAAGTGCTAAACCCCTGTGTCAGTAGGGCTTTTTACAGTAACATTACCATCCATTAAGAGGGAAAATAATCCATCCTGTCCTTGGTTTATAAACTTCACTGACACTGTGTTAAACTCTGGAAAACATCAATTCTGATTTTGATCAAATTAGGTCAGAAAGTTCTGTTCTTTTTTTCTGTCTTATATTTTACAGCTGCTACCAAGTAAATATTTAGACAATGAAGTCGCCAAGAAAGAATAGACTAATATTTAGGATTCGGAGTCATAAAGGGTATCTCTTAACTATTCCCCAAAGCTAGCCTGCAACTTTTATCTCCTGAAGAAGTCTAGTCCCTGTGAGTAAAATTAAGTTTGTAATTTGACTTCAGGCAAAGATTTCTGTTCAACATAATCCAGAAACTGGTATCATCCACGAAAGGAATGAGCCACGCTGCGCTAGAGGCCGTGGGTGTGTAGATGATTATGAACTCAGTGCTAAGCGCCATTAATAAAACATTGACTGGCCCAGTGCCAGGCTGACCACAGCTGACTGTTTCCCCATAGCTGGTGCATTCCACTGCTGGACATGCCCCATCTTTAGCCTGTTCCAAACAGGCTGTCATTTAGCACTTAGACGTTACGCCCAAACTTTATTTATCTAGAATAAGGAGAAAGATTAAGTCTCTAAGGTCAAAGTCTTCGCTGGAACCCAAATTTCTTTGAATTAAAGAATATTCCCTCTGCCTGCCCCCTGCCCCACCAGGAACTCTGGTGGTATAGTGACTGCCAGCTTCGTGGTTTGAATCCACCAACCATTCGTTTCTTGGGGAGCGAGGGTGGGGGTGGGGGTGGAGAGAGGTGAGGCTGGCTGCTCCCATACACATTCCCCTCTCAGACAGCCACAGGCACAGGTCTGCCCTGTCCTATAGAGCTGCTGTGGCTCAGAATGGATTCAATGGCAGTGTGTTAGAGTTGAGTCCCCCATAAAAGAAACTCACGGTGGGAGTGGGAGGCCCAGCCTTGCTCCTGGAGAGCAGCTGCTGGCGTTGAACCGCCTAGCCAGTGGGCCGCAGTCCCGCACTCAACCACTACGCCACCGGAGCTCAGCCCAAACTCATGATTTTTTATCTTGAGCTTTGAATTGGACAGATAACCAATAAAATTGGACAAGGGAGCATCTATTTCCATTTCTAAAACATTCTGTGTGTTTCATAGTGTGGAATTCATAGAACAATTAATACCGTGAGGAGAAGCTGAGGTTAGAGTGCTTGAGTGACCGCCCCAAGAGAGCACAGCTAACAAATCCTGGGGCTACTAAGGTGAACAACTGTCACCCTGGTGCTTCCTGGGCTTTAAACAACACCTTTATTTTTATATATATATATATTTTTTTGTGGGCATCACTGCCTCTGGGGGTCGTGGGCGCTACCCAGCCGCCGCTGGATTTGAACCACCAAGCCCGCGGGGCGCAGTTCCGCACTCAACCACTTATGCCACCGGGGCTCAGCCCAACACCTTTATTTTTTAAAATCATTTTATTGGGGGTTCATACAATTCTTTTTTTTTTATTTTAATGATTTTCTTGGGGGCTCTTACCGTTCTTATAACATTCAATACATCATTTGTATCTAGCGTATTTGTACACTTGTTGCCACCTTCATTTCCAAATATTTTCTTCTTGAGCCCTTAGTATAAGCCTCTCTTTCCCCCTACTTTTTTTCCCAATGATTTTATTGGGGGCTCTTACAACTCTTATAGCATACATCATTTGTATTAAGCACATTAGTACACATGGTACCACCTTCATTTCCAAATATTTTCTACTTGAGCCCTTGAAATAAGCTCTTCTCCCCCCCCCCCTTTTTTTT
>PVJH01047178.1:0-11445 GCA_004026705.1 Nesogale talazaci
CATTCCCCATCCTCCCCATTCCCTCCTCCACCACCACCCTGAAGAATCTGATGCACTGGCCCTCTGGGTATTTTTACCTTTCTAGTATCCACTGAACCCTGGAGAAAGGGCTTACTGCTCCATCAAGAGTTACAGTCTGGGAAACTCGCAGGGGCAGTTCTACCCTGCCGTACAGGGCCATTGTGAGTCGGCCTGGACTCAATGGGCCTAGAGTGAGTATCCACCAGGGCTGGGGGCAGTAGTCACAGTAGCTACGTGTGTTGGGCTGCTAACCACAAGGCCAGCAGTTTGAAACCACTCCTTGCTATAGGTGGTTAGATATCACTCGATGGCAGTGGGTTGGGAGTTAAGGACCTGGCACCATGCACCCACGTGATTATTTAATTAATCATCATCTCTCCCACTTTACCGAACATTCCTGGAGAGCAGCACTCAGGGTCCGGCTTTCTACTCAACACTCATCATGTATTATTTCATACTCCAGGCACAGTGTCTGGATACTTAATAACCATTGCTGAAGGAAATTAATGTTTCAGAACAATGCCACCTGAATGCCAATCAAAAGGCTTAAAAATCTACAATCTCCCAGAGCTTGCTTCTTCCCCAAAGCTCCAGGATGAGTCATCCCTCAATAACATATGAACCCTCATTGGCACAAGTGTACTCAATTACACTGCAATCCCACCAGGATTTCCCAGGCCACGGAGACTGCAGAGCAAGCAGATTGGAAGCCCAGGTGAGTCACCAAGGGTATTCATCCGATGCTTCCCTACCCCCATCCCCACTCCCAAAGGGCTCCAGCCTCTTCCATCACTGCAAGAACTGGATGGGAATGGATCTGGACAGAGAAAAGCTACACAGATCCCTCCCTCCCTCCCTCTTCCGGGTCTCTGTATTTATTAGTCAGGACAATAACACGCATGTCCTTTAGGCCAGACACTTGCTGTCTGGCCAGATGCTGTGCTTCTGCGACTCACTCAGTCCTGGCCACACCTCTTCACTAGGCAGGTACCACTACCAATGCATTTTGCAGATGAGGAGAGCGGAGACCCAGCTAGGAGCTTCCTGATCCTCAGCAAGTGGCACACAGAATTCCCACTGTAACCATCACACTCTACTGCCTCTCACATTCCCCCTTCCCCACCCACACAAAGTCAGCAAAAAGGGTCAGCAATGGCATTCACTTGGACAATTGACATTCCAGAATGGTGCTTCCCTAATAGACAATAGGTGGGGGAGGGGGGGGGGTGCAGGCTGCGAGGTGAAAGGGGAAAGCTGGCCTCCTGGTGGGTCACGAGACTTGCTTTCTCCGGCTGAAATTCAAGAGCTCCAATGCTTGTGGAATGAACACTGACAGGTTCCACCCTTCCTCCCCCTCCCCCCCCCGCCCCCACTACACCCAGCAACAATTACTAGTCTGTGGGGAGCTCTCTGCCCAGGCTGTGGTTAGTCAGCAGGAAGCCAGCTGCATACATCATACATCTATGATCAGGAACTCAACTCCAGCTAGGACCCAGACACTGCTCTTGAACTCTAGGGGAAGTGATAACCATTTAAAAGACTTCTGCCCATCCCTCAACAGACATACATACACGCACACACATGGATGGATATGGGCCTGGAGACTGGCTGCGACGCTGTGCTTGCACATAGTAGGGCAACAGGTTAAAGGATGTCGTTTCCAAAACAGCACACCAGCACCTCTCCTGGGTGCTCTGTACAGGACCTGGCTCACAGTGATTGTCAACTTCCACTCAAAACTCCCGGCTACTGAGTTAATTCTGACTCATCTATCCCCTATGACCCACAGGACACCTATGGATTTCTGAGAACTGCCCCTATGGTAAAGTGACCAGATTTTAACACTGGTAAATCAGGACACCATTTAAGGTAGAGGGGTTTCTAGTCCCTCCCCTTTCTCCCACTGTCCTGTAGCTTGTCATGCATTCCTTCCAAAGATCAGGACTTTTTTTTAAAACACTGCAGAACACAGAAAAAATTGTTTGAAAGCGCTATGTCTGGTCACCTCACATGAGTTCACTACACTGTAACTCTAGGAGAGTCCAAAGCCAAAAATCTTCTTGGGAACAGCTCGTGGTTTCAAACTGCTGATCTTGGGGTTAGCAGCCCACTGCATAACCACTACACCACCAGGGGTTTCAATAAAAGGCAAACTTGTTAGCATAGCCCCAGAATCCATTCTTTTTTTTTTGGGGGGGGGCATCACTGCTCTCCGGCGGTGGGAGTGGGCGGCCCAGCCCCACTGCTGGAATTGAACCTCCGTCCCAGTGGGCCACAGTCCCGCGCACAACCACGACGCCACCGGGGCTCAGCCCCAGAATCCATTCTTGATCCAGCCAACCTCAAAGTCACCCCCATGAACTCTAACACCGGTAGTTAAATTATTTCTTTCCTGCCTCCAATACTCTGCTTGGATTTTTCTTGGAAGTTGGTCTGTGTCCTTCTCATGACTGGGGTTCTCAACTCTCCTCCTTCTTCAGGGACCTCCCAAGGCCTGACTCCCGCCCCCCAACCTATTCTCACTTCCAGACTGAAAACACCCCCCACCCTTAAAACGTGGTCTAGCCCAAGGGATCTTCAAACTTTTTAAACAGAGGGCCAGTTCACTGTCCCTCAGAGCGTTGGGGGGGGGGGGAGCGCGATAGTTAAAAAAAAAAAAAACCCCAACTATGAACAGATTCACAGCGGCCTGGGATGAGTCGACTGCTAAGCAGGACAGCAGCAGTGGCACAAACACCAGGCGGGCCGCATGTGGCCCTCGAGGCGTGGTTTGAGGACCCCCGGTTCCGGCCCGTAGGTCAGGCCTCTTCCACAAATATCTTTGTTAATTAGATTCAAATCTGCCAGATTGTCCTCCCTTGCCCGCCTGCTCAAATGACCTCAACACCAAACCCACGGCCAGCCAGTCCATTCTGACTCATAGCGACCCCGTCTGTCGGGGGAGGGAGGCCTGGTAGATTTCCGAGGAAACCTCCTCTTTCTTCTGCCGACATGGCCCGTGCTTTGCAACTGCAGACCCGACAGGGCGCAGTAATTCGTAATGAACATATCCGCCAGGGGTACAACAGCAAACCCACTGAAGACAAGAAGGGTGAGCGACGCTGGGCCAGGCCATCCGCAGAAGGGCCCCAGAGACACCCTTGCCCGAGTGCGCACTTTTCAAAAAGCGAAACCCGAAGGGCTGGAACGAGTCCGCCTTACCTTGAACTCCGCGGAAAGTTGGGGCGTGTATTCGCGCGTCCAGAGCGCGCGCACCAGCGCCGCCAGCTGCTTGGTGACCTCGGCGCCGCCCGGCGCCGCCTGGTAGCGCCCCAGCGCCAGGAACTCGGCCAGCAGGTCGGTGTTGCTGAGACACTGCACCACGGCGTTCATGAAACAGGTGTTGCCGTGGTTCTTCAGCCCCTGCGCGCCGGGGGGCCGCGCCCCGTCGCCGGCCGGGTCCAGGGGCTGGGGTCTGGGCGCGCGCTCCCCCGCGGGGCTCCCGGGCGCCGAGGCGGCCGGGACCGGCGCGTGGGTGAAGCCCCCCTCGCCGTCGCCAATCCAGGACCCGCGCCGCGGCCGGGGCGGCGAGTCCGCCGAGCGGGCGCGGCTGCCCAGCGCCAGCAGGAAGCGGCTGAGCAGGCGGCGCAGGGAGCGGCGGCGCCGGGGCCGGGGCGCGGGCTGCCCCTCTCGGGTCGCATCCCCCCCGCCGGCCGGTTCCGCTCCTGGGCCTGGGTCCATAGCTCCCCGTGGACGCGGCTTCCCGCGCGGAGCCCCCGGGCCCGGAGCGGCAGGGCGCCTAACAGGCCCTGACGGCCGCGGAGAGGCGCGGGACGCCGGCTACCTGCGGGCCAGGTGTGCCCGGGCGGGCGGGGGCGGAGCCAAGGGCGGGACCGCCCCGCCCCGGGAGGGAATCCAGCCGCGCGGCCAGCCCCGGGGCCGTACCGGACGACCTCACCCCGGCGGCGGGCGTGGGAATAAGAGCCCAGGCAGCCGCTGATCGGAAGCTCTGGACCCTGTGTACATCGTGGAAGCCGGCGGAGATTTCACGCTCGCGGGTTTCTCCCCCACCGCAGAACGATAAACTTGAACGCGATGGGGCTCGGGCGTGGAAACGGTTGTGAGGATGGCGCAGGACCGGGCAGTGTTTTCGTTCTGTTGTGCATCCGCGGTCGCCAAGGGTCCGAACCGACTGGATGGCACTTAACCGCCAACAACAAACAAAGCCGCTGTCGGCTCAAAGCTAGCCTAAGTAGGGGGTCCTAGACGGTGGGTCTCTTGTCAGGACGTTCAGGTGACCGGGACGAAAAGGAACCGGGAGTGTGGCCTGGAAAGAGCATCCTGGGGCGTCGTGGAGATGAGGCGGGTCCGGCCTCGGAAGGGTGGAGACGTTTTGGTAGCCGCTGGGTTCCTCTGCAGGCCCAGGTGTGTGCGGGCAGGTGGCGCCACCTCCTTGCACCACGCTGTCCTTTTGCTCCGCCGCGCCCCACCAGGGATCTAATCTGGGAACTGGGGTGCTTCCCACTTGCGCACCTGGGGTGGTCGTAGCTTGGTTTTTAGAGGGCAGACTAGATTGGGGTCCTTGTTCCAAAAGCTGGTGAGACTTGATCGTCCCCTTTTTTTAACCGGTGTCAAAACGGGCTGAGAGGTAGAATGCAACTTGCGGGAGCTGGGCGCCCGGCGAGCCCGCAATCGCAGCCGGAACTCGGTCCAAGCGCCCAGCCCTGGGCCTGCCCACAACGTCGGTGTTGGCTTACCAGGAAGTTTTTCCTGCTCTCGGGCGCGCCCCCTACGCGCTCGCCGGTTCAATGTTTAACACCAGAGCCTGGCTGAATTGTCGCCCAATCAGAATGAGTTTGGCCTTGCCCCGCCCCACCCTGGATTCCCAGGGTAACCCTGGGGGGCCCTGCCGACATCATCCTGTAACAAGCAGGTTTCTAATTAATCAGGCAAGGTCTTGCAAGATGAACTTCGCATCACTTATTTCCCCCTTAAGAAGAGGTCGGCAGGATGCATAGTTCCATCAACGCCCTGAAATTTACTTGCTACTTAATATATGATCATCATTTATTAAATATCCCTTCTTGACATTTCAATCAGGATGGCAGCAGTTTACCGGATCCAAAAAAGTAGTAGTCCTAGTTAAAGCATAAAGAATATTCTTAGAAGAAAATAAGACGGAGTGGGGAACACGTTGATGATCTGTTAAAGGAACAGTAAAGTTATTTAAACTGGGGAGAAAAAAAAAAAAGGCTGTGTTGTAGGAGAAATGTCCTCGCTGACCCTCCTTGGGGAAAGATACCAGTTCAGATGAATTATATACAAGGTCCATCGAATTACCCTCCTGGTAATAATCACAGAAGAAAAGCTTTCATGACTCACTACAGAATTTCTGGATTTTCACCTTTGTCAGTCACCCCACGCTTCCTAACAAAGCACACTTTCCTCAGCAACGCAGCCATTTCAGGGCCTGCTCTCCCTTGCCAGCTTCCAATGCTTTCACCCACCCTGTTAGTTACCCTGGAGCTTGCGCCTTACTCCGGGAGACCTTAGGGATAACAGAAGGAAATATTGTCTGGGCTTGCACAATCTTCATGACCATTGGCAACCTCCTGTCTATTGTTGGGCCCTGGTATCAAGCCATCTCACTGAAGGTTTCCCTGGCCTGGGTTTGGCCTCCACCTTACGCATGGGGCTGTTAACAGCAAGGCCTGCAGTTCAAAACCACCAGGCAGGACAAAGATGGGGCCTTCTAGTCTCTACAGAGCTTCAGTCTCAGAAGCCCACAGGGGCAGTTCTAGCCTGTCCTCAGGGGTCACTTTGAGTCAGCATCCCCTTGATTGCAGTGATACCAAGCATGTTTTTTTTTTTAAATCATTTTAATGGGGGTTTAGACAGCTATCACAATCCTTCCATTGTGTCAAGCACACTTGTGCATTCGTTGACGTCATCATTTTCCAAACGTTTTCTTTCTACTTGAACCCTTGGTGTCAGATCCTCACTTTTTTCCCCCTTCCTCTATCCTTCCTCCCTCACAAACCCTTGATAATTTATAAATTATTTCATGTCTTACACTGACCGATGTCTCCCTTCACCCATTTTTCTCTTGTCTGTCCCCCAGGGAGGGGGTTATATGTAGATCATTGTGATCGGTTTTCCCTTTCTCCCCCTTACCCTTACCCTCCTAATATCGCTACTCTCATTATTGGTCCTGAAGGGCTTATCTGTCCTGGATTTCCTGTGTTTCCAGCTCTTATCTGTACTCTGGTCTAGTAGGATTTGTAAGGTAGAACTGGGATCATGATCGAGGGGGTGGAGGAAGCATTAAAGAACCAGAGGAAAGTTGTATGGTGCTTCACTGTACTGTGACTGACTAGTCTCTTCCTTGTGACCCTTCTGTGGGGATATCCAATTGTCTACAGGTGGACTTTGGCCAGATTCCACTACATACACTCCCTCATTCACAGTGATATGATTTTTTGTTCTGGATCTTTGATGCCTAATACCTGATCCCATCCCATCTATACCTCATGATCACACAGGCTGGTGTGCTTCTTCCATGTGGACTTTGTTGCTTCTCGGCTAGATGCCCACTTGTGTATCTTCAACCCTTTAAGATCCTGGACGCTACATCGTTTGATAGCTGGGCACCATCATCTTTCTTCACCACTTTTGCTTATGTACCAACTTTGCCTTCAAGATCCTGTCAGAAAGGTGAGCATCATGGAATGCCAGGTTATTAGAGCACGTTCTTCAGTGAGGGAGCACTTGAGGGCCAATGTCCATGTGCTACCTTGATACTTAACACATAAATGTATGTACATAGACCTCTTTCCCTATCATCATATGTAAATATGTTTATGTATGTACATGCCTGTATTTAGACCTCTGTAAATGCTCTTTACATCCTAGTTCTTTCCTCTATTTCTTTTTATTTTCCTCTTGTCCCACTATCATGTTTAGCCTTCATTCGGGTTTCAATAATTCTTCGTGGTTATGGTGCCCTTATCAGGCATCCTTTTTTGTTCTTTTTTATTTTAGTTTTTCTTCCCCGCCCCCCCCCCACACACACCTTCAGTTTACTTTATTCTTAGCTTCTGCTAGACCTCACTATCCTCAAGCAGCCCTCTCAGCTGGTGGCCGCTGGGGACCGACACCGGATCATCTTCAGTCTACATCTGGCAAACTCTGCCTGTATCCCACTGAGGCTGTCGCATGCATGCCCCCCCAACCCCTGCAGTTTCTGTGCCTCTCACAGTGGGATGTGCTCCCAGCATGGAGTGGAGGCTGCAGTCTGCACCGTGGTCTGCGGCTGAGTATTGGCAGAACGGTGGTAGTCACTCACCTGCCTTCATGCATTACATTAACCAGCTGACAGGAGTGCACGGTCATCCAGTTGCCAGGATCTTGTCACTGCAAAATGACTTAACGGGGAACCCCACCTCCCCCTTCAGGTTCCCCAGGTGGCTCAGGTCCCACAGGTGCAGTGAGCCTAGACACGGCACAGCCCCTCTTCTCTCTGCCCTCTAATGACACAGCTGTGGTAGGGCAGCCATTCTGCAACGCCTCTAGGGGCAGTTGTGTTTTGTTTTGTTTTTTCTAACCTTAACCCTACCTATCAGGCATCCTACACCCTCCTCGCCATCAATTTTAGATCACTTGTGTGTCCTTGGGTTTGTTTACACCCATTTCCTCTCCTCTGCCTCCTCCTCTCTCGTATCCCCCCCATTGGTCCTGTTATCTCCTCCTCCAGGTTGTTTATCCTGCCTATCTTATCTAGATAGACATGCAGAGACAGTAGTAAGCACACACACAAAATGAGGGAGCAAGAGAAAACCAAAAAACCAAACAACCACAAAAGACCAACGACCAAAAAAAAAAGAAGAAGCCTATAAGTAGTTCCAGGTCTATTTTCATGTGCAGGAGTGCTTTCCAGTTGAGTCTGATGGGGTGCCATGCACTGGCCCCAAAGTCTATTTCGCCCCAATGTGGTGGGATCAGATCAGACACAATTTCTTGCACTGTGTATCCAGTGCTGTCCAGCGTAATGCTATGGGTCAGTGAGGAATGTCATGTCTCGTGGTGGGGTCGGCCCTATGATCCTCTCGGTGCATTGTCTGTTCTGAGCAGGAATATTGTCCTCGGGGCGTGGTGGACCAGGATGTGTTTCACTCTCTCTCCTTCCCTCTTCATTTGCTGAGTTACCAAGCATGTTGACCCACACCAGTGATGCCTCAGTCTTTTTTTTTTTTTTTTTAACGGTTTGGCAGTTTCTTTTCTTTTCTTATTTTTTTGCATCACCGCCCTGGTGGGATTAGGAAGTCGAACCTTCCTCCTAGAGAGCTGCTGCTGAATTTGAACCGCCAACCCTGTGGGCCGCAGTCCCGCACACAACCACTGCGCCACCAAGGCTCAGCTGACGCCTCAGTCTTGATGAGGCTTCCTGAGCAAGTGAATTTCGGTGTCAATGTCCTGTATTCCATAGCATTTAAGCTGGCTAATGTTTGGAAGTAGAACTGTGGGCCTTTCTCCCTAGTTTCAGAGTCTTAGTAATCTTTGCTGGAACCTGTCCACCATGGGTGGTCTTTGAAATTCCAGTGACATATAGCTTCTTCTGTCATCACAGCAGCCTGCAAGCCATCACAATACAACAAACTGAGAGCCCAGTGGTGACTTTAAAACGCAAAACCCACTGCTATTGATTTGATGCCAACGCAGCTCAACAGGTTAGGACAGGGAAGCACTGTCCCCTTGGGTTTCTGAGATGAGTGACTTTGATGGAAGCAGACAGCCTCATCTCTCTCCTACAGAGCAATGTGAGAGTTTGAACCACTGACCTGTGGTTAGCCGTCCAACATAAAGTGACCAGATTTTAAGTGGGACACCATGGATGGGGGTGGGAGGGTGTGTGCGGGGATGTTCTTGATTAAAAAATTTGGTCTCTATGGAGCAACAAAAAAATGTTCATAGAACACAAAAATAGTATTGTAGTATATTTATTTTAACTTTAACATGCCGTGGGATGTTGTTAAATTGTTAAAAAGCAGGACGTCTGGTCACCTTATCCAACAATGCATTATGACAGGAGGGCTTACGGCACAAAATTCTGACAGTAATTTGTAAGTGAGAATGTATTCACTTTAGAAGAAAGGAAACTGAAATTCAAAGTTAAGACATCTACTCAAGCTCTGGATTCAAACTCAAGTCTTTCCCCGTCCCGTACAACTTATTAAAGTGGTTTTTCCCTGGTCTGGAGTCAATTCCAATTTCTGGTGAGTCTTGAGGACAGAATAAACCTGTCCCTGGAGGTTTTCAAGACTAACTACTTATAGAACTGGATACCCTCATGTTCCGGCCCTAGGAGCAGATGATGGATTTGAACTGGTGACCTTGCAGTTAGCCATCCAAAGTGTAACCACTAAGCCACCAGGGCTCTTTGAAATGATTGCTGAGGAATGTTCACCTGACCTTCATTTTAAAGGGTAAGAGCCATGCTGCCTGGGGGTGGGAGGGAAGGGGGGCCACCAATCAAAAGGGAGGATGATGACAGGAAACCAGCAGCGGGCATTAATTCACAAGAGACAAGAACCCAAAAAAGAGATCTGTTTTAATTACATTCTGGGTAAATTGTTCTCCAGCGCACTTCCATGTTAATATAAAACTTAAGAGTGTAAAAATACATTCTATGAAGGAAAGGAGAAGATGAATCATAAAATATTCTTAGGAAAGAACCAAAACACGGGCAGGGAAACCTGGGCCAGTCTTGGAGTGAGGGAAGCTGAGTCTTCCCACAGCTGTGTGCGGCCGAGTGCTTCAGGAGGCAAAGGGGTACTTCCACCTCAAGATGGCCCCATCCGCACTGACACTGATGATGTACTTGTTGCCTGGACTTATCCGGATGCGTGTGATGTTGCCGCTGTGGCCCACCCCGACGTGGGTCACTTCGCCCTCATTATAATCCCAAATTTTGACCAGATGGTCATTTCCACCTGAAAAAGACAAACCAGTCATGTGACAATGCTCCAAGAGTGTCTGGACAGAAAGAAAGAGTCCTGGTTTTAAAGAACTTAGCTGTCTTCTCAACATTTGTCTCTGTGGACTGACTGAAGGGAAAATCCACGTTCACAGTGACTCTTTCCCCTTGTTATGATAAGACCTTCTGCCTGTTAGAATAGAAGGTGCCCTGGCTATGCATTGGGCATTGTGGCTGTCATGTATGTGTCAGTTTCATGATTGGGAGTCTAGGGGTGGAGTCTAACTTGTCAATCTTGAGGTAGCCAATGAGGCCTCTGTGTGGGCATGGCTTTCTCCTGAGATTTCTGGGCAATCTCGCAGTATTTCCTTTCGGAGAAGAGAAACTTGACCCTCAGTTTCTTGGAGTCTGTCTACTGACAAGACGAGATGATCAGGAATCGATCCTGATTCCTGGAGAATGGAGGAGCCAGAGAAAGAAGCCACATGGGCTTGCCCTGATGGAGCCAGACCTCTGGGGCTGGAGAAGCCACAGAAAGACCCCTGCCAGCGCTGAGATGCTCCCATCACTGATGGATACTGCTGAAGGACCCTGAACCCTGGAAACGAGTAGCCAAGGGGAGACCCCTGCCAGCGCCAGGATGCCTCTACTGCAAGGGCTTCGTGAGTTGGAAGGAGACTTTATAGACTGGTATCGGACATATGGGCTAGTATCGGACTTACGGCTTTGGACTGGACTGTGATGGGATGCTTTCTCAATGTTCCATTCCTCTTGTATATAAACCTTCCCCTTATATCCATATGCATGTCTATGAATTTATTTCTCTAGTCTGCCCGGACTAACATAGGCCTCGAACCACATGGCTAGCATTTCAAAGCCACCGGCCCGTCATAGGGCAGGAGCTGATGTTTCTGCTCCCATGAACATGCACACCTTCGGACACCCCCAGAGGGATTTCTCCTCTGCCTTATGAGGTTGCTATCCGTCCGAATTGATTAGACAGAGCATTTGAATTGGAGTATTACATCGTACATTTTTGGCGGGGGGGGGGGATATCAAAGAAGTGACATCACCCTTCCTTACACACACACACACACACAGTCTTCACTCTCTTCATGCCACATTAGGTCAAGTCTGACACCTAGCACCTTCCGATTTGGCTCTATAGCTTAATCACAGCTCCCAGGAAACCTGCTGTTTGCTTCTTGGCTTCCTAGCTTCCCATCTTTTCTCTGTAGGTTGTGTGTGCCCCTGAGTGCTGGCAACTCCTGACACCCCTCTAGGACCCGGTAAAACTGCCTCCCCCCCCCAACCCCCCATAGAATCGGTTCTGTTATAAGCTCGAGCAGAGCAGGTAGCCAAATACTTTCTCCCTTGTCCCTGGTGGGTTCGAACTCCCAACCGTACAGTTAGTGACAGAGCACTTAACCACTGCACCACCAGAGTTTAGTTCTAGAAGAACATCGCCCACA
>PVJH01047179.1:0-11454 GCA_004026705.1 Nesogale talazaci
CCCCCCCCCCCCCCCCCCCCCCCCCGGGCCAAGGCCGGGAGTGACTATGGGAAGTGGTAGCCGGTTGGAGGCTGGAGCAGGCCTCCCAGTCCGCACAGCTCGCCAGCGCCTCCGCCTCCGGAAGAACCAGTGCGCTTCACCGGAAAGCCCAGCATCACTAGGAGGCGCGAGGGGCGGCAAGCGGCTCCAGACCGGCCTCGGGTACCACGCGCCTGCGGGCGGAGGGGGGGAGGCGGGGAAGGAGGGGGCGGGGGCGAAGAGAGAAGTGGCTCTTTCCCTCACAGCATCTCGCGAGATCTCGTGGTCTTGGCTCAAGTACTGCGAGTTCAGAACTTAAAAAAAAAAAAAAAAAATCGCACCGGCGAGAACCCCGGGAGCTGCCGCTTTGGTGGCAGCTGTTGCGGGAGCCTCTGCTACCAGCACGCGCTAGGCAGGGCTCGCACGCCCCTTCACCCTTTGGGCCAGTCGCCGACTGGAGCCCTGCGGCCTGAGCTGCCAGTTCACTGCTCGCACCCAGGGACGGTAGAGGCAGAGGCGGCCGGGGGCCAGCTCCCTTTTCGCTGCAGAGTGCGCGCGGGGAGGAGAAGGCGGGGTGGGGAGAGGCCGACGGAAGGGGAGGCAGCGGCGCTGAGCTCTTCCCGGGGAGGCGGCGCGGGGCCACGGCTGTGCCCTGCTCCCGTCGCTCCCGCCGGCTCGGGGCCCGCGCGGCCCGGCTGGAGGCGTCCCCCAAGTGGTCCGCTCGCTGGTGGGCTCGCGTTGCAATCCCGGAGGGCCCGGGCGCCGAGGGAGCGTCCGCCGCGCGCCATTGCGGGACCACGGGTGGGCGGGCTGAGGGGCGGGGGCGCCACAGGCCCCGCCTCCCGCGTGCTGCAGCCCGAGCTGCAGCCCGAGCGGGGCGCCGAGGCTTTAAACAGCAGGGCCCGCCCCGCGCCCGCTTCACTCGCGCGCTGACTCGGCTGCCGGCGTTGTTCGTGCCGGGCCGGGCTAGAGGCGGCGGGCGGGCGGGCGGCGGGGAAAGCGACTCCCTCACCTGGCGTTGCGGTCGCCGCCTCCGCCGGCCAGGGGCGAGGAGGGCGCGGAGCCTGCGACGTCGGCCCGGCGCGGCGGGTTCGTAGGGAGTCGGGCAGCGATGGAACCGGGGCCCACGGCGCCCTCCTCCGGCGCCCCGAGGCCGCCCGGGCCCGGGGAGACACCGCCTGCCGCCGCGCTGGCCCCTGCCGGCGTGGACCTCCCCGGCACAGCCGTGCCCTCGGCGCCGGAGGATGCTGCGCCCACGAGCCAGGGCGGCGGCGGGGTCCGCGGCGAGGGCATCCCGGCTGCCGGGGATGGGCTGGGGAGACCTCTGGGGCCCACCCCGAGCCAGAGCCGCTTCCAGGTGGACCTCGTCTCCGAGAGCGCGGGGCGGGCGGCGGCCGCGGCGGCGGGCGCCGGGGCTAAGGAGCCCCCCGTCCCCGGAAAGGCCGGTGGGGGGAGCGGGCAGACCAAAGCCAGCGAGGAAGCCAAGGGCCGCTTCCGTGTGAACTTCGTGGATCCGGCTGCCTCCTCCTCGGCGGACGAGATGTCGGAGGCGGCGGGGCTCGGAGGCGACGGCCCCAACGTGAGCTTCCAGAACGGCGGGGACACGGTGCTGAGCGAGGGCAGCAGCCTGCACTCGGGCGGCGGCGGCAGCAGCGGCGGCCACCAGCACCACTATTACTATGACACCCACACCAACACTTACTACCTGCGGACCTTCGGCCACAACACCATGGACGCCGTGCCCAGGATCGACCACTACCGGCACACGGCCGCGCAGCTGGGCGAGAAGCTGCTCCGGCCCAGCCTGGCCGAGCTCCACGACGAGCTGGAAAAGGTGAGCCCGCCGCCCGCCTCCCAGCCCTCTCCCTCTCCCTCTCCCTCTCCCCTGCCCTCCCCTCCCGCCCCCCCACCGATCCGCGCTGGCCCCGAGTTGTGTCTGCAGCCCTCCCTGCGAGGTGGCGGGAATGAGCGTGCACGGCTCGCTGGCATCTCCGCCCCGAGTCAGCTGTCAAGTTCGGGATGGCAGAGGAATGTAACCCAAGCTCTGAAAAGTTTGCAAAGCGTTCGACTAGCCAACGTGTTACTGGAGAGGCTGCCTTTCATCACCAGCGACATGCCTTATTTACGCCCTTTTTTTACCTTCCACGCCAGACTGAATAGCAATCACCTGTCTGATGACGATTGTATTTGTGCGGACTTCTCCCCTCCCGGAGAAGCTCCGGGGAAGGCAGTGTTCAAGAGGTTTATTTAAGTGTGGGCATCTCTTGGGAAGGAAGGGAGGGCACCTGCCATCTGTGCCCAATTTACAGATCCTATAGTGTGCCTTATGCACACCCATTAGGGCTCCCTGGAGTGAGGACGTTGGTATTTGAAGGAAAACCTTAACACAGGGTGTGTTTGTGGTCTATGAATTATTAAAGTTCAGTCCTTGCAAACTTAAATGTGCAAAAGGATTATAGGAATCTTAAATGTTGCAGCAAGCTGTTCCTGGTGATGGCCTAAGCTCATTTTATTTTTAATGTAAACATTTGGAAAGGGACTGTTGAAAACAATGGAGGTGGAGAAGCAGGGCCTTTAAAAGCAAGACCTCAAAAAAAAAAAAAAAAAAGAATCAAGCTTCTTTTTCCTAGGAAGGATGTCCAGGAAGTTCTGGTGGCTGTGCAAAGGCAGCTGTACTTCGGAGAGCCATCTCCATTACCCCAACCCTCCCCCTCCACTGCAATTTTGTTTGTTTTGTTGTTGAGCCATTAACGCTTAATTTCTGTAATTCTCTTTTTTATGACCACAGAAAACTTATCTCTTCTTAGTTCCTGATTCATTATATGAGATAAGATTGATGTCTTTAAGATGTGGTTAATAGTTAACATTTTTATGAGTTAGTATTACTGGGAAGTCTGAATTTACAAGTGTATAATGATTACATTGATGGAATTTTGTGAGTGCAGAGTTGGTACCACATAGGATGATGACATGATTACAGTTTGGGAAAGCTTATATCAGAATATATGTGTTTTATTTTGAATGTGCTCTGCCTTAGATATTTATTTCATATAGTAAGATATTTCTCCCAGGGTTTGATAATATGTAGTACTCATACAGTTTAAAATAACTGCAAAGGTCTCAACCCTGACAGTTATTGATTGTTTAAAAGCCTGACATCATTTAGCTTTACATAATAGTACAGTTATTTTATTGTGGTATTTTTGTCATAATCAGGAGCCGTAACCAGATTTTAGGAACACTTGTATTCATGCTCCATATGTTTCTCTCAAATGTGATGTTTTTCTTATGCAAACTTCAAATCTTTGTAGACTAAAGTAGATATGAGGCTAGTGATTTTTTTTCGTGAGCGTCGAACAATTAATATTTTCTACAAACATATTTCAGATTCATTTCTCCAAAACAGTTTGGCAAGAAATCACTCACTATTACACATTAGAAAGTAAGACTTCTTTAGAAAGTGTTTTTAATCAAAAGTTTGAGAAATCTATTTTCAACTGACTAAAAAGTTCAGAAGAAACTCTAAAACTTGCTCTTCAGAATGTATTCTCAAAACCACACTCTTGCGACTTAGAGTGACCTTGTAGGACAGGGTAGAACTGCCTCTTGGGTTTCTGAGTCAGTAACTCCTTGGAAGAGTAGACCGCCTTATTGTTCCGCTTGGTGGTTTTGAACTGCAGACCTTGAATCACTCACTGCACCAGCAGGGCCCCCGAATGTAGGGGAGCTGCAGTGAATGCAAGAAAAGATGAACTGAAAAGTTGAACAGATGTTTTCAAAAGTGTGACGGTGAACTTCCTAAGAAGATTTTGTTATTTTACGTTTTACCAGTTAACAAAGCTATTGAAGTTCTTCAGAACTCTTAGTTCATTAGGGTGTGTGTGTGTGACAGAGAGCGAGAGAGAGCATGAGCGAGCGAGACCTTTTTCAGTTTACAGTATATTAAAAAATAGATCACCTGTTATGAGGTAGTTGACAAGTTACCCAAATTCAGCTTCAACTTTTTCTACTTCCAAGGTTTTTGTGACGATTAGGAAATACTTCACATTTAAGATTAAGCTCAGTACCCAAAAAGCAATGACTGACGTAGTTATTATTTCGCCCTTCAGAAAATATAGTGTTAAACTCCAGAATTTCCATTTTAGATTCTCTTGAGTGCTGTACTTAGATGAATGTAATGTGTAAAAAGCAGCGCTAGGATTTTTCAGGTAGTAACAGGTCTAATGGATATCTTATGAATTTTTAAAATCTTCTGCGTGTATCTTTTATGGCTAGCAAAACTTAAAGTAAGCTTAGAACCAAGTAGTCAAGGTAACATCTTCGGTTAAGTGTTGAGTCACTAACTGCAAGGTTGGTGAGTCAAACCCAACCGCTGGAGAATGATGAAGCTTTCTGTTCTCTTAAAAGATTTACAGCCTTGACAACCGTAAGGAACAATTTCATTCTGTTCTGAGGGTCAAAATGAGTAGGAATCGACTTGATGGCACTGGGTTGGGTTGTAAACGTAGACCTACAGATTGAATATACTTCTTTGCAGAATTGTGCAAGCAGCTTAAAGAACTGTGACGTTCAGTAGTGCGTCATGGCACTAGAAGCTTGTTGGGGAGCTGCTAGGAGAGGATTAATGACATGAACTGGCCAGATCCTAAAGAATTGATCCTTATCCCATCTGAATTGTGACCCTTAGCTTCTTAAGTGCTTTTTTGACGCTTTTAGCACTCAGTGAATCATTGTAATTAGAATATCTGTAACATTTAATTCTCCTGCTTGACTACATATTGTCCCATCGTTATCACTGACAGTTTAAGTATCTCCTACGTGTCTAAATCTGTTTAAGAACCTTGGAAGTACAAAAGTACGATGGAAGAAGTAAAAGATAAACTGGCTAGAAACTTGTTGTACTGCCTTCTTTCCACATGAATTACTTTGAGTCTCTAGCATGGTGACTAGGAATTTTGCCTAAATGTGAAATTGAGGAGGTGGGGGTAGTTAAGGGTGTCTCTGTACCATGCAGCCATTCCAGAGCCAGGATCCATGAGTTCTCTGTTGATCAAGTATTTTTCAGGGCGGGGGCTACCTGTAAGTGTTGTGCAGTGAGACGATGAGAGTGATTAGCAGAGTAGATAACTGCCTCAGCTGAAACAGACGGTAGCCACACAGTTGCACCAGTGCAGTTACGCATTACTTTTCCTATGATGCGAAAGAAATCTCTAGGATGCTCTCACTGCCATCGAGTCCATGCTGACTCCGAGTGACCTGTGTGGCTTTCTGAGACTGTAACAGGAGTGCAAAGGCCAGTTTTTCTCCCAAGGATTTGCTGGTGGTTTTGAACTTCCAACAAGATGGGACCAGATAATTGCAGCCCAGCGCCTAACCCCTACACCACCAGGGCTCCCTGTAGAATGCTAGTGAGACTCAAATACAACCTGCTTTTGGTTGGGGCATAGGGGGAACCTTTATTCTGAAGTGTAACATTGAAGCTACGAGTATGTTGACAGGTGGAAGAACATTCCAGGCCAAAGAAACAGCATATGTGAAGCTAGTGAGGTGAGAAATTGATATGCTCAAAGAACTTAAAAAAGGCCAGGGGAGAACGTTTTGAGTGAGAGGGTGGCTTGGTGTGTTTTGTTTAAACAACTCTGGGTGAAGAATGAATTGGCAGCCTAAGAGTAGAAGTAGGGTAACCTGGCCTATGAGGTAGAGATCACAAGATTTGGATGTGAGTAACTGAGACTGGAGGAGGAACAGATTGGGGGTGGGGAGGACTTCTATTTGAATACAAGAGTCTTTTGGAGGGATGAAGGGGAGATGGTTAAAGTCCTGGATGAATTTCCTTAGGGGAAATGGGCAGATAGGATTGTTAAAATGGGGTAGAGTGTTATCTAGAGAAACCATCTGTCAGAGCACTAGAGCTACTAGCAAAGGGAATTAAGACAGAACCTCCAGGCTAGTGAAAACTAGTCCCGAGAGCAGACTCCAGCTCTGAGAAAAGAATTTTAAAGAAGAGTGAACATTGCAAACCTGATGCCAGGAATTGACTTTTAAAAATTGATTAGAACACAATCAAACCCAAGTAGTGGTTTCTGTCCCTATTCTATCTGAAGGATGACTATCAGAGGTAATTATTGAATAAGGAAAAATGTGCCATTCTCAGGTGTGGTCTAGTTGATTCCAACCCCAACCTTGGAGAGATTGTGGGTTCTATTTCAGACTACTGTCATAAAGCATTTATTGCACTCAAGTGAATCACACTTTTTCTTGGTTTGTTTTTGTTTCCCAGTGCGTATAAAAATTCTTTCTACACTCTGCGGTAGTCTATTAAGTGTGCAATAACATTATGCAAAATTTTTGAAATACTGTGACGATCAAAATGTGACACAGCCATGAAGTGAGTGCATGGTTTTGGGAAAATGAGAATGATAAACTTGGAGGGCCACACACTTTAAATTTGTAAAACCCCATTACATGGGAAACAGTGAAAAAAAATGTATGCCTGTACAACAGAGCAGAACACTGGCCAGTCCCGCCCCACCCTCATCATTGCTGCCTTGGTGAGCCCAGTGGGGCAGCCACTGTGTCAATCCGTTTCTTTTGAGGCTCTCCCTGCCTTTTTTGCCGTTCTTTTTTTCTGTGTGTGTATGTTTAGATTTAAAGCATCGTTAAAACACTTTGTGAAATGTCAGTTACCTTTACAGTTGTCCTTGACCAAGATTGGGAGCTTTGCAGACTGTGTGCCACTTGTGTATAGACTTCTCTGTTACTCCTTTTCTCACAGTAATACAATGGGGTGGGCGCACACAGCTACCATGAGGATCTTTTATATCTTACTGAGTTGTTAGATTTTTTTTGTTTTTTTTTGGGGGGGGGGGCATCACTGCCCTCTGGTGGTGGGAGTAGGAGGCCCAGCCTTTGCTCCTGTGGAGCCGCTGCTGGAATTGAACCTCCATCCCAGTGGGCTGCAGTCCCGTGCACAACCACGACGCCACCAGGGCTCAGCCCTAGATTTTTTAATGTCATTCTTGACTCACACACATTTTATTCATGATAAAGTGGGCTCAGACAAGCTGAAGACATTCCTTAATGTCACTTTCCTAGGAAGTGGTACAAGTGGAATTCACACCGGGATTTTCTGACTCCAAGACCAGGACATAGTTTCCCTGCCCCCTGTGTCCATCCATCCATCCATCCATCCATGCATCTGGGGAGAAAAAAACTGCACTGTAATGGATCCAACCCTAGGGTTGCTATAGGTTATTCTTCCTGCCTTCCACAGAGCAGCTCTGAGCTGACAGGGTGGTTGAGGGCACCTTCGGAATCACCATTGCCTCTCGGCTTGGGTCTCCTGAAAGGAGAATGATTGCCTAATTGGAAAAAAGGAGGAGTAGGATGGAGTGATGCTATATAGTCTGACATTCTCCTGTGTTGCCCTGGTTCCCCGTTTCCATTCTTGCCCTTGAGAACCTACTGGCCCCCAGCAGCTAGAGTCTGGGTCCCTGCACAAAACCCTCAGTTGCTTTTTTTTTTTTTCGTTCCGTGGCTTTTGTCTTAGTTTCTTCATGCTGCTCTAACAGAAATACCACAAGCGAGTGGCTTTAATGACAGAAGTTTATTTTCTCATCGTTCAGGAGGCCAGCAGTTCGAATTTCAGACATCTGCTAAGGTGAAGCTTGCTCGGGCTCTGTGAGCTCTGGGGGAAAGACCCTTGGCTCTTTGCACCTCTAGCCCCACTGACCTTCCTTGAGTTCTTGTGTCTCTCGGTGTTACTGCTGCACCTTCTAACCCAAGGGTGATTATAAGTAGGACACATAGTCATTTACTTTTCTCATTTGGCTTTGTTATTAGCATGCCCAAACCTCCCCTTGCCCCCCACTCCCCCTAAAAAAAGGGAACACACTCCCTACTTGCTCTCAGGTTGTTTCTGACTCACAGGACCTACTAAGACAGTGTAAAGCTGCCCAAGTTGGTTTCTGAGACTGGATGTCTTCACAGGAGGGAAGCCTCATTTTTCTCCAGTAGAACTGCTGACCTTGAGGTTAGCTCAGTAATCCACCACACCACTAAAAACCTATTTTCAAAGGACACATACATGACATCTACAGGGTGAGGATCCCAACATATATTTTGTTGTAGGGGCCGGGGATCATCATTCGTACAAGCTTCCTACTGCATTAGTGGTACTACACTGGCTTTCTTTGCGTTCTTTGGCTTCTTCATGTTACTACCTTCACATAGGCTAGCCCCCTTGACCAGGGATATTCTGCCTTAATAATCATTTATTGTTCAGGTCTCAGCTTCAGAGCCACACTACTGATCTTCTATCTCATTCATTCCTCTTCTTAGAGAATAGATATTTAGCAAGTATTTGTTCTTTGGACATCTTCCTTCCATTTAACAAGGACCTGAAGTAAGCACTGAAGTTTGCTAAACTCCTCTTAACCCTTGTGAGCTATTTTTCTGAAGAGGTTGTGTTGATTCCTGAACAAGAAGTTCCACGTTCACACTTTACCACACAACTTGAGTCTAGGAAGGTCAGCTTCACATCATAAGAATGGATCACATCCTGGGTATAGAGACTAGTTCCCAAGACTGCAAAGGAGACCCTGATAAGAAATATTTGCTGAAGTCACACTTGGCCTATTTCACAAATTTCCCAGGGGGTCTACTACTCAAGTCATTTGTCTGCTACACCCCTGCTAATGGCTGCTGAAGACAAACTCACCCATAATTACTATCTGGGCTGAAGGAACAGTAATACATTTGGGGATTTAAAGTGTGGCCAAAATATTTGATAGGGAAGGTCAGAGCAGTGGTGAGGATTAGATAACCCTAGAGGGTTACAAGCCTCTGGCAGACCGTGATAAGGTTGACTTGATTTGATGTGCATTTTTGAATCTCTGATGCTGTGTGGAGAATATACTGTTAAAGGCCAAGCGTGGAAGCAGAACTGGCTTAGAATTATTGCTGTGGTTGTTGTAAACATGTTAACATTTGCCTATGGTTTGGGGGGAGGGATATGTATGTAGGAATCCAAGATTATGAGAAAGATAGGAGAAGAGCAGATTTCAGAGGTGGGCTTGTTGGCTCTCAGCTTACAAATAATTTCTGTTGTGAGCATTTGTTGAGTTGATCTCCCACTCATTGGCAACCCACATGCACTAGAATGAAATGCTGCCCTGTTCTGAACCACTCCACAATAGGTTGCAGATAGAGCTGTTGTGAAGATGAGGATTTTTCTTTTTCATTTTCCATTCACTGTAGTCTTTCCAGAGGATTCCTTCTCCACTTAGCTTCTGCCACACCCACCATCCTCCCAGCAGGCCCCTCAGCTGGCAGCCGTATGGGAACAGACACAGGGTCATCTTCAGTCCACACCTGTCAAACTCTGCCTGTATCCTACCGAGGCTGTCATGCCCCCCCCCCCCCCCCCCCCCCCCCCCCCCCCCCCCCCCCCCCCCCCCCCCGCAGCTTCTGTGTCTGTCACAGTGGGATGTGCTTCTACAGTCTGTACTGTGGTCTGCGACTGAGTCTTGGCGGAATGGTGGTGGTTAGTCCGTGACTGACCAGTGTCCATGGGCGAGACATCACCTGCCTTCATGCATTAAATTAACCAGCCGACATGCGTGCTGGGCCCGAGGGCGTGCACAGTCGTCAGCTGCCAGGATCTTTCCACTTTGCAAAATGACTTTGCGAGGAACCCTCCTCCCCCTTCAGGTTCCCCAGGTGGCTCAGGTCACACCGGTGCAATAAGACTGTGGGGCTAGCAGTCAGTCAGGTGGTTCACATCAGACCCCTGAGCCTGGACATAGCCCTTCTTCTCTCTGCCCTCTAAACGACACATCTGTGGCAGGGTGACCACACTGCAGCGCTTCTAGGGGCAGTGAAGATGGGTTTTTCCCTTTGACTAATTTTCACAAGTAGAATTTCAGATCTTCCTAGTCATTCTTAGTGTGGAATCTCCACTGAGAACTGCTGAGCATCAGGCTCCATGAAATCCCTGTTGACCAAGTGGTAGTTGTGACAGAGTTGCATTCAGTGAGAATTGAACCTGGGCCTCCCAGATGGAAGATGAGAATCATACCCCTGAAGCACCAATGTCCCCAAGCTAAGTAATTATATCGTGAGGTAAAAAATGCTAAGATTGCAGCTACTGTTTAGGTAATAGACGTGAAATATATAGCTCTTAACTTACATTGTAAACATGTGTGTGGTACGCCTCCCTCCCCACCCCCACCAACCCTCCCTTAAAAGCCCTGAAAGCTCTGTTTTTCAGATACAGTACAAAGGACTAGGGGACTAGTGGGTTAAGTTCACAGGTTTCAAAGTTTGATTGCAGCATGAATTAAAAAGATAGTATTTACTGCAAGAAAGCTACACAGCAGTGGTGTCTTTTCTTCCATTTCCCACTCGTCCAATGGTGGCTCAAGGCTATTTGAAAATACTTGGATCTGATAAGAGACTTGACGTTCTTAGTTGGAACATGGGGAAAATTTGAAAAGTAAAAATAGCTTAGTGGTATGTTGACTTTCTATAGGCTATAATTATGGCCTGTGGATTCATAGTATTCTTGGCCTCAAATTTTTCTGTCCTAAATTTTCCCACTAGGCTTTTCCCAAAAATTCATAAATTACATATTCATCTACATTAAGAATGTTTGAAACTTTTTGCCTTGGTTCTTGTTGGGTTAGCATGAATGAGTTCCTCCATCCAATTGGCTTTAACAGAATTTGGTGTATGTATCATTTCAGAGCTTTTTTTGAGTTGGTTTAGTAGGGCCAACAGTACAAGTAGGAAAAGACTTATGGGTGGCTATGCCTTGTGAAAAGGTAGAGACTCCCTATATGGCTTGACTATGCTGACTTCAGAAAAACACTCATTGTATGATTATGATTTTTGCTACTTTAAGATATTTATCAGCACCATACACAGTACAACTTTAATATGATGCACATATGTCCCTAAACTTTTTTCTAGAAGCCACATTTCAAAAAGTTTTAAAGGGTGAAATTAACTTTAATAATTTAATACTGTATCTAAGATGTCATTTGAGATATATGATCAATATAAGAAGTTAATAATGCTCTAAAAAAAGTTAATAATGAGCTACTTTCTCCCTTTGGTCCTGTTTTTAGAATCCTGTCCATATTACTCAGCCTATTCTCAGGTTACAGATGAGCCACATTTCAAATACTCACCTGCCACATGTGAAGACTAATAGTTACTGTATTGGAGAAGCATACAATTTATGCTATACTTTGTAATAACTACTTCCTAGTAATAGTTCATTTAAATTCAAAATCTTCCATCTGAGGAAGGAAAGATTAAAAAGCCAATAAAAACTTCCATTGACCTTTTATTTTTCACAAGTACAACTTCCTTTTCACTTCCAGACAGTATTTTATAACTGCTGTCCCAACTTCCTCACTTTTCACTCCACAA
>PVJH01047180.1:0-11439 GCA_004026705.1 Nesogale talazaci
GAAATGTATCTGAAAGGAATTACTGAGAGGTGAACAATGGGCAAACATGGCAGTGGGGCAGGAGGGAGGAAAAAAGTAAAAGAGGAAAGAATAAGAATGTAAAAATTCATTATATATAAGTATAAATATAGATAGATATGTATATATTCAGATAGATGTATTTGCGTGTGTGTGAGAGAGAGAGAGAGAGAGAGAGAAAATACAGTAAGGAAGCAGATGGACTTTGGGCCTCAACTTAAATCTTACCTCAGTATAAAAATGCATAATACTGAGGCAAATAATAATATGGCAATGTATAATATTCACCTGACACGAAGACAAATGGGTGCATAAGCAATATGGTGAAGAAAGCTGATGAAAGAAAAATATAGTGTCTGGGGTCTGAAAGGCTTGAAGGTAAACAAGTAACAATCTATCAGGGAAGCAACAAAGCCCACATTAAAAAAATACACCAGCCTGTGTGATCATGAGGTATTGATGAGAAATGATATCAAAAGTTCAATAACAAGCAAACAAATTAAGGTGAAGAAGCAAGCCCAAAACCCGCCTGTAAGATAATTGGACAGTCCCTGACAGAAGGGCCACATGGAAGGGATGGTACTTCATGGTGCAGCAATCATTGATGAAACACATACCTATCCACCAGTTCTTTAATATTTTCTCCCCTAACAATATGGTCTTAGTTTTGCCTCATTAATTTTGTTAGACCTACATATACTCGTATGTATAATTAAGATAGTTTGATGCATGAAATCCAAGACAGATAAACCCTTCAGAAATAGTAAAGGGAATAATGACTCCCTGAGGGTGTGGGAAGGGGGCTAGTGGAAGCAGGAATGGATAGCAATCGCCACTGTATAACCTCACTTGAGGGGAACAAATAATGAAATTTTAGACCAATGGATACATTGGATGGTGTAAGGCATGGCAATAATGATAATAATAAGGGCTTCTGGGAGGCAAGGTGGGAGAGAAGGAGATATATGGAGAGCTGATATCAAAGAGTTTAAGAAGAAAGATGTTTTGAACCTGATGGAAGTAGCAATTGTACAATTACGCTTGATCTAATTGAACTATGTATTGTTGTAATCTCTGTAAGAGCTCCCAATAAAATGATTTTAAAAGAAAGAAAATATCAAAATGAATATCAGAAGAGACCCTGAAATTTACCTTATCTATTTAGAAATTTACTTTTAATTATAGACTAGTTAAGGTAAATGGAGAAAATGGTGAAATAAAATAATTGAATAGAAAACATCCAAGGACAGCTCACTATGACAAAGCAAAATACTGTAAAAATTTTTCAGAGATTTAGAGTTGGAAAACTAAAACGGAAGAACACACTCAGCATATTTTAAACTGAAAGAACTCAGGAAAAATTTTAAGCCTCAAGTTGTAATACTAACAGATTTTATTGATGCAATAGATCATTTTATGCTAGCTTGAAGATACATAAAAGTGTAGGGATAGTACCCAACCTATCAAGAAAGTCACAACCATATGTGCCTCCTTGGGGGTATGGCCTTCTCATAAGGAGGATCCCGGGAACCTCCCTTCTCTCTGCCTCCACCTTTCTGCTTACTGGTCACCCTGATTTTTAGTTCTTTGATTCATGGTAACTGATCCCTTTGATTCCTCGTGGTCATACAGGCTGGTGTACTTCTTCCATGTGGGCTTTACTGCTTCTGAGCTAGATAGCCACTTGTTTACGTTCAAGCCTTTAAGACCCCAGACACTATATCTTTTGATAGCTTGGCACCAACAGCTTTCTTCACGACTTTTGCTTATGCACCCATTTGTTTTCAGTGATTTTGTGGGGAAGGTGAGCATCAAGGAATGCCAGTTTAATAGAACAAAGTAGTGTTCTTGCACTGAGGAAGTACTTGAGTGGTAGTCCAATGCCCATTTGCTGTCTTAATACTAACACTTTAAGTATATACACATAGGTCTATTTCATATATATATATATATATATATATATATATATATTCACCTATGTACATGCCTGTATTTAGACTAGAGAAACAAATTCATAGACACTCATATGTGAATAAGAAAGATGTTTATTATGAAGCAATTGAATATTCAGAAAACATCCCAGCCCAGTCCAGATCACGTCCTTAAGTCCATGTGTCAAATAACAATCTCTGAATTCCTCTTCAGACTCACAGAACACATGCAATGATGCCAGATGCAGGAAGATCCCAGGCCAGCGGGTGGAAAGCCTTGTGGATCTGGTGGCATTGTAAGCATCTCAGCACTGGCAGGGGTCTCCATGCAGATTCTCCAGCTCCAGAGGTTGGGCTTCATCCGCCTCTCTCCATGTGTCTTCTCCACAGAGATGTTTCACAGGGAGAGAGCATTTGTGTTTCCTCCAGTAAGCTATTTAGCTCCTTCGTGTCTCCAAATGAGGTCATCAGGCTAGGCTCCACCTCATTCACCTGAAACCTCAAATAGACACCAGATTGTGTAGCGATCGCAGAAGTCAGAGAAGTCACAGGAACCTTGTCTGGGAGATATTGCCGCTGACAAGACACATGGGACTACTCTAGTGCCCTGGGCTGAAGGAGCCACGGGGAGACCCCTGCCAGTGCTGAGATGCTTCAAGATCCACAAGACTGCCCACCCACTGGCCTGTGATCTTCCTACATTTGGCATCACTGCATGTGTTTTGTGAATCGGAAGAAGACTTTTTAGATTGCTATCAGGCATATAGGCTAATATTGGACTTATGAACTTGTTTTGGACTGGCCTGGGATGTGTTCTTAATGTATGTAAAGCTCTTTCCTATGACATATGAGTGTTTATGAATTTGTTTCTCTAGTCTATCCAGACTAATAAACCATATTTTTTTCAATTGCATATAAAAGTTGAACAATTGTATGATAGGTAAATTATGTGCCAATAAAACTGTTGAAAAACTAAAACAAACAACAAGCAAAAAGTGAACATTGAATAAGAAAATCTGAAGAAAATTGATGTATTCGAACTATGACATTGGTGAAGATTACTGAAGGCACCATGAATTGCCAAAAGAACAAACAAATCTTTCTTGGAAGAAATACAGCCACGATGCTTCTTAAAACTAAAGATGGTGAGACTTCGTCTCATGTATTTTGGACATATTGTCAGCAGAGACCAATCCATGGAGAAGGTCATCTTGCCTGGTAAACTGAAGGGGCAGCAAAAAGAGGAAAAGTCTCAATGTGATGGATTGACTCAGTGGGTGCAACAAAAGAAGAACAGTGAGTACTGCAAAATAAGAACAATTTTGAGAATGGCGTAGGACTGGGCAGTGTTTCATTCTATTGTACATGCATTACTGTGAGTTGAAATAAACTCACCAGCACCTAACAACAACGACAAAGAAGATAATTCTGAAAAAGAAAATCAAGAAAACAATGCCATTTAAAATCCACTCAAAAGATAAAACATCCCAATAAAGAATTAAGCAACCTCAAAAAAAGATGAAATACTTAGCAATAAATTTAATCAGAGAAATCAAAGACTTTTTTTAAAAATGTACAAAATATTATTATAAGAAATTAAGAGATCTACATAAATCGGAGAATGTTCTATATTTAGAACTTAGTATTAAACTAAGTATTAGTTTTAAATACTAAGTATTCAAACTTAGTATTATCCAAAACAAGCTACAGAAAAAAAATCCAATCCAGATACCAGCAGCATTCTTCAAGGTGGGAAAACAAATCATCAACTTTGTATGGAAAAGAAGGAAATCCCAGAAAAGCATGTGATAATTTATTTTAGAAGAATTAATACCAAACTAATACCATGGGGTTCTTCCCCATTTTCCCTCACTCTTCCCTTTAGCATATTCCCTCATGCCCCTGGTGTCTCTGATTTGTTACAAGTCCCACAGAAACTCATAAAACTTTAAGGAGATGTCTCATATGGTTGAGAGTGCTGTTCCATCCCACATCCAAAGGTCAGAAAAGGAGTAAAATGCGGGGTCCTGACTCAGAAGCCAAAAATGCCTTTCTTGCTCTGCCAAAGGGCAGTCAGGAACTAGAGGTATGCCTTTTCAGGTGGAACAGAACTGTACAGTGCCACCAATGTTTATACTTCATTCAAGGAAAACAAATGTCTTAAGCCACACTTCCTAGTAAAGTGGTCTTAAAGATTCCCCCAAGGAAACCATGTGTGTGATGGTGTTTACACCTTCTACTGAAGTCAGGTCTATGAGTTGGAATCAGCTTCCTGTCCCTTAGTGTAGTAGAGAATGCCATACAAAATGAGAGTACAGTCACAGTCATACTAGCGGGTGCCCAACAAATCCCAGGATTGTGTTGGGTGGAGCAATGCTTTTGTATTATACATTTTTCCCCACTAGGTAAGTACCAAGCTACTCTCTCTGAGTTAATGCGCCGAGTGGCATCACCTGGGAAGTTTCTCTCTGGTCACAGTGAATATTTTTGTAAAAGCAGTTATCCTTAGCTGTTGTGATAGCCAGTTTAAAAAAAAAAAACAGCACGAAGCTATGAAATTTTGTTTCCTGCTTAAAAAAAATGCTACAGAAAATGTTGCGATGTTAAACACAGATTGCAAGGACAGCTCTATGGGAAAAAACTCAAGTGTATGTGTAGTTTTCTTATTTCAAAAGGGGTGAAATGTTGATTGATGATAAGCCTCAGTCTGGACATCTGTAAACTTCCCAAACAGACAAAAATGTCCACTCATAGTGCATTTGGAGTTCATCCACAGGTCAGATTGTTAATCAAGCTTTCTGTTTAGAGGTTCTGAAAAGTGGCATAACAGTGTGCGACCAAAAAGAATACCTGATTTTGGGGTAAGTGGGGGACTGGTTTTGTGACCATGACAATGCGCAGCCATCTCACTGCACCAGTTTTTGGGAAAAACAAAACAAAACAAAAAAAACAAGCAGCATGCTTCTTTTGCCCAGCACACCTTACTTACCTGACCTCACTCCATGTGACTTTTTTTTGTTTTTGTGAATGAAGATGCACACAAAAGAACAGGAATTTGACCACAAAGATGAAGTGAAGAAAAGATAATGAGGGAGGTTATGTCAGCCATCCAAACAGATAAGTTTGAACAATATTTCCAAGAATGGAAGCACAGATTTGACAAATGTAGTAATTACAATGGAGAGTACTTTGAAGATGATAGGGTTGTTTTTGAAAGAAATTTAAATACACAGCTTTGAAAAAATACGATTACTTTTGTATAACCCCCCTCATAGAACCCAGAAATATAATATATCACATAAGAAATTATGACTGGAAAGGTCATATTAATTGACTACAACTCAAAGCAATGCACAATTAAAAACTTTTAGAAAGAAGAAGAAAATAGGGGCTTCTCACTGCCTGACTTCAAAACTCATTACATAATCATGGTATTCAAAGCGGTCTGCTATTGGTACACAATGGATTTGTAGATCAGTGGAACGGAAGAGAGATTCTAGAAATAAAACTATGCCTCCATACATAACTGATAATTATTTAAGGGCTAAAACACATCATATGCGGAAAAGGTAGTTTCTTCAAGAAATGGTGCTGCAAAATTGGATCACTATTTGCAAAGGATGAAGTAACATATATCCCTCAACTACAAAGCAGGCATCAAAATAGAATAAAGGTGTAAGGATAGACTCGAACTATAAAGATCATCACATGGAAAAATAAGGACAGACTTAAGGACCTTAATATACCACATAAGCATACTATCAGACATAATGAAAAATACCCCCACTACAGAGACAAAATAGAAGACTGGGATCTAAAAGTATAACATTTGTTTGCATCAAAAGAGTCCATAAAAAAAAAGTAAAAAGAGAACCTGTGGACTGGAGAAAAATGGCAATGATATATCAGATAAATAACTAGTTTAAAACATTTAGACAACTGCAATACCTCAACAAGAAAAAGATGAGTCATCTAATTTCTAAATGGGCAGAAGACATGATGGATGAGTCACCAAAAATGATACTCAGATGGCTGACTAACATGCAAAGGAATGTTCACAATAAGTACCCATTCAAGAAATGCAAATTAAAACAATGTTGTTTTATCACACCATTGCACCATATCACACCAAATCATTGTCTATTCACACAAGCACTGACAGCAAAGTGTGGGGAACTAATACAGAGGGAAATATGACCAGAACTATATTCCCAAACTTATAACAGAGGGAATCTGGAAATCTAATACTCCATGGTAGGAAAGACACCACTTTGTTAAGTTAGAGATAAAGTCCAAGTACATTATCTTGCTGCCTTAAAGTGAGCATATTGGTTGATTCTATCTCCCTGTAGAAGCTGACATTGTTTGATTATCTCCTCCATAGTGGCACCTATCTCCTCTCATGATCTCCCCCAGTGCAGGTATTAAGTTTACTGACTTGTGAGCTTAGGGAATTTTACTGTGATTACCACCCAACCTATGATGTATGTTATTACTGAATATGTACGTCTTGTGGCTAACTACAAATATCCCAAGATAATGTGCTGGCTTCGGCAGCACATATACTAAATATAAATATCCCACAGTAGTAAAGATGCTCCCTCCTCCTCCCACGGTCTCTTCTCCCACCTGCACGTGGACCATCAAGAGGGGCTGAGGTGAGCATGCAACCGTGAAATGTGCCTGACTCCTTTATTTTACTCTCCTAACCCTCCTCTTCTCTGTGACTTTACTATAATTTTTATATGTTATGGCTGTACAATTGCTCCTACAGACCCTGCAGTTGTCAGAGGGTGGTTGACTCTGACAGCAAAGCTCAGAAAACAATAAACGCTGGTGAGAATATGGGGAGATTGGAACCGTCGTGTATTTCTGGTGAGACTTTAAAAGTATACAACCACTGTGCGAATTCCTCAGACAATGAGTATAAAAATACTGCATAATTAAACAATCTCTCTACTCAGTATTTTGATTCAGCAATACCTCTACTCAGTCTCTCTGGAAGAAATAAATAACAAAGCAAAAACAGATATATGGAAATAAGATTTTCAGCTGTCCTATTCAGAAGGTAGAAATGGCCTAAATGCTCATTGGTGGAGGAATGGACAAATAAGCTCTGCTACATACATACAATGGAATACTATGTATACCTGAAGAATAATAAGAAAACATTAAACACCTCATGACATGAATTTGTAAGATACTATGCTGAGTGAAGTAAAGCAATCTTATAAATACTGTATGAGAACACTATTATTAAAGAAGACATTGATGGTGAGGAAGGAAGGGGAGAGAAATTAAAATAAGTATATAAGATAAAAACAATAGATAGGGGACTGGGCCCCGGTGGTGCAGTGGTTGAGTACGGGACTGCAGCCCACCGGCTTGCCGGTTCAAATCCAGCAGCAGCTCTTCAGGAGCAAGGCTGGGCCTCCCACTCCCACCAGAGGGCAGTGATGCCCACAAAAACGAAAACAAAGGAGTCTGCGCCCACTTGTCCTCGGACCTGTCCTGCCGCCAGCCTCGAGCCACTGCCCTCCTGCCGCCCACCATGGCCCTGCTACACTCTGGTCGCGTCCTCTCCGGAGTCGCCATTGCCTTCCACCCAGGCCTCGCAGCCGCGGCTTCCGGCCGAGCCCGCTCCTGGTGGGCCCACGTGGAGATGGGCCCCCAGATCCCATCCTGGGAGCCACTGAAGCTTTTAAGAGAGATAGCAACAGCAAAAAGATGAACCTGGGAGCTGGTGCCTACCCGGATGACAATGGAAAGTCCTGTGTGCTCCCCAGAAGGCTGAGGCCCAGATTGCTGCAAAAACTCTTAAGCAGGAATACCTGCCCATTGGGGGACTGACTGAATTTTGTAAGGCATGTGCAGAACTGGCCCTGGGCGAGGACAGCGAGGTATTGAAAAGTGGCCAGTACGTCACCGTGCAGACCATTTCTGGAACCTGCTCCCTCAGGATCGAAGCCAGTTTCCTGCAAAGATTCAAGTTCGGCCGAGACGTCTTTCTGCCCAAGGCCTCCTGGAAAAACCACACGCCCTTCTTCAGGGTCGTTGGCCTGCAGCTTCATGGGTATCGGTACTACGACCCCAAGACTTGTGGTTTTGACTTCACAGGTGCTATTGATGCTATTGATGACATTTCTAAAATGCCCGAGCAGAGCGTTCTCCTCCTGCATGCCTGTGCTCACAACCCCACCGGGGTGGACCCCCGCCCTGAGCAGTGGAAGGAGATCGCCAATGCGGTGAAGAAAAAGAAGCTTTTTGCGTTCTTTGACATGGCCTCCCAAGGCTTCGCCAGTGGAGATGGTAACAAGGACGCCTGGGCCGTGCGCCACTTCATCGACCAGGGCATTGACGTGTGCCTCTGCCAGTCGTACACCAAGAACATAGTCTTGTACGGTGAGCAGTGGGGGCCTTTACCGTGGTCTGCGCAGATGCTGAAACCGTCAAGAAGGTGGAGTCGCAGTTGAAGACTTTGATCCGCCCCATGTATTCCAACCCCCCTCTCAACGGGCCCGGATCGCCTCCACCATCCTAACCACACCAGAGCTTCGGAAACAATGGTTGCAGGGAGTCAAAGGCATGGCAGACCGCATCACCAGCATGCGGTCCCAGGCAGTCTCCTACCTCAAGAAGGAGGACTCCTCCCACAACTGGCAGCACATCACTGACCAGATTGGCATGTTTTGTTTCACGAGGCTCAAGCCTGAGCAGGTGGAGGTGCTGACCAAGGAGTTCTGCATCTACGTGACCAAGGACGGCCGCATCTCTGTGGCTGGCGTCACCTCTGGCTATGTGGGTTACCTTGCCCACACCATTCATGAGGTCACCAAGTAATTCCCCCCGTGAGAGGGAACGGAGATGGCCTGCCTCATCAGCCCCTGCTGCTGTGGGATCCATGGGGAGCCTGAGAACAGGTGACTGGTGGAGGGCAGGCTACTTCTCTGAATCACAGGGCTTCACACTCAGCCATGGACTGTGTCTCTCAGAAAAAGACATGTAGTGAATTAGGGCAGAGGCACCTGTGGCTGCAGGCTGGAACTTTTCGGCTATAAAACCAAACTAGTCCCCATCTTTTAATCTGGACTGTCTCCCAATGAGTTTATGTGTACGAGAAAGAGCCAAGAATCTGCTCATCACACAACTGCAACATTTCAGAAGCTTTAACCGAAGCACCTTGCGTGCTGAGGGTTCCTCTGTTGATCCAACCTAAGAACTCTCACTGACTAGACCTTGTACAGAGAAGCCTGCTAACTCCCGCGTCCTTCCCCACAAGAGCCCATAGTACAGAAATCATGTCGGAGGCAACCCACTGCACCCATGGCCACTGCAGCAAGGAAAGGAAAAGGAAAGGAAAAGACACTCTTGCCTGTCTTATTAAAGAGAAAGGAAGAAAGAAGCCTTTCCTATTTAATATTTTGAGGCATTTTAATGCTCCCCTCTTAACCCTAATCATTGCTGTTCTTTTCCTTAGACACAAAGACCTCCCCCTAGCCTAGCTCCCTGTCCCGTCCAAATGTCCTGCTGGCCAGTCAACAACCTTCCCCATCAGGATATACTTAGCTCACAAATGCACATGCCATTCCCTCCCTGGAGAAGAGCGAATTCCCTCTCCTGAATTTTCATTTCAGCATCCTGGAGTCCTTGTAGGACTACCTCCTCGGCCCCTGGGACTTCCGCCCTTGACTGAGTGTGGTTGTGCAGGTCCTCCTCTCACCCCGTGAGCCAGGCAGTGCAGGCCAGGACCAGCTGAGGGTACCCTCGGGGCTTTGCCTTCTACCTTGGATGGATGCTGCCAGGAGGGCTCAGGCTTCCCCCTCTGGAAAGATGGCCACCATCGGCTCTAATCATGTAGGCTTAGTGCCTCCTGGTTTCTCTGTTGCAATAAAATCACCGAAGACCCAAAAACAAAACAAAAAAAACAATAGACAGTAGCAGAGTGGACACATAGGTAAAGAGATAATAACATAGATATGTAATCGCATAGGTTTTTTTAAGTGCACACAGAGACTCCAAACACATAAAAATGCCATCAAATGAAGAATATAAAGCAAATATATAAAATAGTGCAATGACCTAAATAGTGGTGACGGTTGCACTACGTAATGAACCTAAAATTGAAACACAACAGCAAAGCAAGGCTAATGGTAACAATAGAGGTAGTGAAGAGCGCAGTGGTGGTTGGATTCTATGTCAGAAGGCACGTGTGTGAAGGTAGGGGTGGAGTTCAACCTATCAAGTGGGTCACAGCCTCATGGCACCTCCATGTGGTGTGACCTTTAAGGAGAGGGGCACTAGAAAGTTCTCTTAACTCTTCGCCCCCTTGCCTTCCTGATTGCTGGGATTCTCTGCCTGCCTCTAGGGTGGCCCACAGGGACCATCTTACCCTGAGAGTTGTTGGCTCCTTGCCTGTTGCCACTGACCTTAGATCCTTGAAACCCTGCCAGAACACTAAAATATAGATAGAAATACTTTTACTGTTGAACTATCAACATCCCAGTCAATTCTTGAAAACTGAAACACAGAAGAAGTCAAAGAAAAGTTCCATACCAGTCTAAACTCTAAGTGGACTTAAAGAAATTAGATGTCCTATGAAATTTTTCAAAAGAAGAAATCAAAGATGAAGACACAGGTGCAAAAATGAACAAAAGAGACTCCAAACCCATCTGAAGACAATGGAACATTTCCTCCCAGAAGGGTCTCAGGGAAGGGATGAGTCAACCAGAGGGCACAGTATAGCACTAATAAATCACACAATATTCCCTCATGACCCCAGTCCTGCCTTTCACTGGAGACTAGACCAGTGATAAGAGAGAAGAGTTCTTGACTCACAGAGTCCAGGAATGGGAGTAGCAATACCCAAAGGGTTAGAGGAATGTGGGGAGAAGAGGGGAGGAAGGGGGAAACATTAACAGTGATGGACATATAATCAGACACCACCACCACCCCAGAGGGACAAAAAAACAGAATCTGTGGGGGGAGACAGCGGTCAGTGTAAGGTATGAAAATAATGATAATTTCAGGGAGGAGATGGAAACAAAACAACTTTCCTCTAGTTCTTAAATGATTCACCTCCCCCCACTATCATGATCCCAATTCTACCTTACAAATCCAGTTAGACCAGCAGATGTACACTGGTACAGATAAAAACTGCAAACACAGGGAATCCAGGACAGATGATCTCTTTAGGACCAGTGGCAAGAGTGGCTATACCAGGAGGATAGAGGAAGGTGGGGTAGAAAGGGGGAACCCATCAAAAGAATCTACATATAGCTTTTTCCCTGGAGAGTCGACAACAGAAAAGTAAGTAAAGGGATAAGTCGGATAGTGTAGGGTATGACAAAATAATAATAATTTATAAATTATCAAGAGTTCACGAGGGAGAGGGGAGGGAGACGGAAAATGAGGAACTGATACCAAGGTCTCAAGTAGAAAACAAGTATTTTGAGAATGATCATGACAACAAATGTACAAATGTGGGTGACAC
>PVJH01047181.1:0-11439 GCA_004026705.1 Nesogale talazaci
GGTAAGTCCATGTGGCTTCTCCTCTGGGATGCTCAGGGAGTCAACCTTGTGTCTTGTCAGTAGAGTGTTTCCATGGGACTGAGTAGTGAATCTCTCATTTCTGAGGGGGAAATATGGTCCGATTTCCCAGAATTCTCAGGAGAAAGCCATGCCCACACACAAGTCTTATTGACTATCTCAGGACTGACAGGCTAGACTTTACCTCTACACTCCCAGTCCTGAAATTGATAACAGATTAGTGACTTACACAACTGGTATAACATCTGGGGTGAGGAGAGAGGGAAATCAACTCAACACAGATTCAGGCACCCTCCACCCCAGTAAAATCTAGGGGTCTAATGGTGTGGGACATGTTGTGATAAGCCTATTAAGTGAAGGATAGGCTAGAGAATCTCCCCCTCTTCCCTGTCAAACCATAACTCAAGAGAAGGTAGAGCACGTTATGAGCCTTCTGTATTTTTGAGGCAGCATATTCTTCATTTGATTGCGCTACTAGGATCTCTATATCAAGTGACAGCAAAGGTTGCTTATTGAGTAGAGCCCAGAACAAGAAAAGGCTCTGAAACATGTTCAGACTGCAGTGCAAGCCCTTGAAACCATGTGATACTGCTGACCAAGGGTGCTAGAGGTGTAAGTTGCCAATGGAGATGCAGTGTGCAGTCTTTTGCAAGCTTTAGTTGGCAAGTCACAGCATAGACCCTTAGAATTTTGGAGTAAAGTTCTTTCATCTTCTGCCAACACCAATTCCCATTTTGATGAAATGGCTGTTGGTCCATGACTGGACATTAGAGAAGACTCAACTACTCACTATGAGTCACAAGTCCCTATGAGACTTGAGCTAAGGAGTCATAAAACAGGATGTGCATGGAAACACTCTGTTGTTAAATAGAAGTGATTTGTATGAGATAAGGCCAGTGCAGGACCTGAAAGTATGAGGGAGCTGCACAGAGAAATGGCCCAAATGCTGAAGGTCTCCATTCCCACCACAGAACCTTCATTTCTCCCAAGCCACACTTATGGACTCATGGTAAATTCCTTATGATGAGGTGACTGAGTAACAGAGGATTCAAGTTGGGTTTTCTGATGGGTCTGCATGATATGCAGGTGCCACTCATAAGTGAACAGCAGTACTATCACTTTCTGGGATTTCTCTGAAGTACATTGGTAAAGGGTAACTCTTCCAATGGACAGAACTTGGAGTCATGCACCTGGCCTCAGATAATTGCCGAGTATAGACTGATTGAAGGGTTGTGGCTAACAGATTGACTGGATTGAAAAGAGCAAGATTGGCAAATTTGTCACACAAAGTTATGGGGTAGGGTTATATGGAAAAACCAATGTGAGCTCACCAAGAATATAGAAACAATAATGTCTCATGTGAATACTCATGAAAGGGTTACCTCTTAAGAGGAATATCAACACTTGAGTGAATATGATGACATGCACTTTGGAGAATAGTCCTCTTCTTTTTTCTGCCACAACTCTCATTGCCCAATAGACACATGAGCAAAGTGTACATGTGGCAGGAATGAGGGCAATGTGAGGCCCCAGCAACATGGACTTCCAATCACCAAGTCTACATGGTCAGTCACTGTCAGTACTTAGTGCCCCATCTGCCAGCAACAGAAGTCAGAATTATGCCCAAGATGTGGAAATGCTCCCTCAGGGAGATCAACCAGCATCCTGGAGGCTGATTGGTTCATAGGACTACCTTTGTCATAGAGCAGACATCATTTTGTTCTTACTAGAATAGACACATACTCTGGATATGGATTTCTCTTCCCTGAATGCAATGCTGCTGCCAAACCACCATTTGTAAACTCACACACAGCATTGGCATTACTTCAGATGAAGGAAGCAATAAAGGGGACAATGTGTCCATGCCCATGTAATCCCCTGGTCATATCATGTTCCTTGTCATTCTGAAGCAGATGGATTGATACAACATTGGAACAGCCTCCTAAAGACAGAATTATAGCATGAGCTAGAAAGCAACACCTTACAGGGTTGGAGCAATGTTTTCCAGATGGCTGTGTATGCTTTAAACCAGTGGCCAAGTCTCCAATAGCCAGGATGGGTGGGTCCACAAACCAAGGTGTGGAAGTCAGTGTGGCACCACCCACTGTAACTCCTAGTGATCCTCATGTACTACTTTTGCTTCCTGTCCAAGAAACCCTTTGCTCCTGTAGACTGGAGGCCCTAGTTGAAAAGACAGAACACTTCCACCTGGAGACACAGCACTGGTTCCACTGAATTGGCAACTAAGAATGGGACTGGTCATTCAGGATCCCTCATGACTCTGGCACAAAACATAAAGAAGGGTGCCCCTGTATTGAGTGGTGCTATTGATCCTAATAGAGAAGGGTGAATTGGTCTGGGGCTGCATAATGGAGGTAAAGAAGGATTTGTCCGGAATTCAGGTGATTCCCTAGACTCTCTTCATACTACCATGCCCCAGGATTAAAGGCAATGGTAAACTACAGCAATGCAGCCCTACAGGACTGCTAACGACCTAGAGCCCCCGGCAAAGGAGATCTGGGTCACACCTCCAGACAAAGAACCACATCTGGCTGAGGTGGTGGACAAGGGCAAAGAAAATACGGAGTGGGAAGTGGAGGAAGGTGATTCTCCCCATCAGTTAGATGACACAATCAATTACAAAGATAACTGCGACCCACTGGGTTGTAGGTTCAAATTCAGCAGCAGCCCTTCAGGAACAAGGCTGTGCCTCCTACTCCCACACCAGAGGACAGTGGTGCCCCCCCTCCCAATTACAAAGACGAGGTTTGCTATTTTCAGTATTTCTTCTTGTTTTTGTTTTGTTTTGTTCTGTTTTTGTTTTGTTTCGGGGGCATCACTGCCCCCTGGTGGTGGGAGTAGGAGGCCCAGCCTTGTTGCTGGATTTGAACCTCCAACCCAGGGGGCCGCAGTCCTGTGCACAACCACTACGCCACTGGGGCTCAGCCAGTATTTCTTCTTTATAAATGATCAGACCAGCACAGTGTTGCCTGTTCTAGTTGTTTGCCTTACCATGTGTCGTACTGCTTGTGGCCTGAGGCAACCCATGGATAGTGTCCCCTTACTATGCATTACTTAAACTTGTGCATCTTTGGTCCCATGCTACTGGCATCTGTTATGCCTTAACATCACATCTTCCTGCTGTGTCTGTGCTACGCTGCTATGTCTGCTTTCGTTGTGTTCTTTAGAGAACTCTGCACAGCACAGAGGGTAAGGATATGTTGTCTACTGAGAGCATGTCATGTAAAGCCATGATGAGCTGCCCTCTGGAGAGGTAGACCAGCTCCATCAGAGGAATGAGGGATACTGATAGGAAAATCAACTCAGTAGAGAGGAAAGAGAACAAGCATCTGGGGGAACATAAATTCATGATTATTGCCAGGAAAAGGGGGCGGTCCAATCCCAAGTTTGGGGAATTAATGCCTGAAAATGGTTCTGGGGACTCTAAGGGAGATTTTACCTGGTAAAAATGTATCAAACAGGCCACAATGACCTGAACTTCTGGGTTCTGGAAGACTAGGGGGGCATTGAATCCTGGACCCTCAAGCAATATGGCATGCTGCAGAGGTCGCACGGTCAGATCTAATGAAGAAAATCCACTTGCTGAACTGAAATCAAGCTCAGATACACTTGTACTTAGAGAACTCAAGACTGAAAATTCACAGTTTTTGAGGAAGTAGAAGAAAAGTATACCAAGAAAGTTGGAATTGTTGCTTGGCACACAAGCATAGTCTTCCTACATCAGTGGCCTACATGCAATATTAAGATGTGCATTATTCCTCCAAACCTGACTGACATTCTTTATGAATATTATTGTACATTTTCCAACAATTATCACCATTGTTTGTGTCCAACCATAAAAAGATTGTGTGGCGGTCATGTGCTTATGTTAATTTCATGACTGAGATGTAGGGGTGAAGTCTACCCTGTTAATCTGGAGCTAGACATTGAGTAGCCAATGAGGCCTCTGTGTGGGCATGGCTTTCTCCTGATATGTCTGGGAAAGCTCACGATATTTCCCTCATGAAGATGAGAAACTATCTCCCCAGTTGTTGGGAGTTAGTCTCAGAGACGATTAATCACAGACAAGACAAGATGGCAGCATCCAAGGAGCATCTATGGTTTTGCCCTGATGGAGCCAGACCTCTGAAACTGGAGAGGCCACGTGGAGACTCCTGCCAACAATGGGTTGCTTCTGCCACCACTGGATGCTGTTGATGAACCCTAAGCCTTGGAAGTGAGGAGCAATGGAGAGATCCCTGCCAGCACCGGGATTCTCCACCCACTGACTTGTGACTTCGTGGGTCAGAAGGAAACATTGTAGACTGGTACCGGGCAAATGAGCTAATAATGGACTTATGGCTTTGTACTGGACTGGGTTGGGATGCATTCTCAGTGTTCCATTCCTTTTGTATGTAAACCCTTTCCTTATATCCATATGCGTGTCTATGAAATTTGTTCTTCTAGTCTACCCAGACTAACACAGATAGTTTCTGTACTAGGGTATAATTCAGATCTTCTGAAATGGAGGCACGAATAAGAGTTCATGTTTAATAAAGGATGAGGCCTAATATCATAATGGGTTTGCCTATCTGAGAGCTAACCACAAAATTTAGTACACAAGATGAACTAAGGCACTAGATGCATATTATGCACACTCATTCTGCTATTTGAACTTTCTATTTTTACTATAGGTTAGCTCATTGGCTGTGAATAGTCAATTTTTTAAAAAAAGAAATGCATATACAGAATTCAACAATTTTTAATGTCATGGAGACACCATTACTGCCTGCCCTCCTATTCAAGGGAGATGCCTTTTCAGAAGTAGGTGCAGCTCTTAAAATAATTATCTGTGGTTTTATACAATGAAAAGCTAAAGGTCACTAAAGGTTTCTAACATAAAACCATTGATCTGAATGGAGTTTGGGAGTCTCTGCGTGTGGACAAGAATGACAAGATGCCTTTCGTGGTCAGCTGTTCTCTGGAAGGGTTCCCCAACTAATTCCCTCAGTGCTATCATTATGTCTCAAAGATTGTCATACAGTTTGGTGACTCAAATGTTAGACTTGTTTCTCCATATATTTGGCCTCTTGATTACAAAAATGGCACCTGCTTTGCTGTATCAAACCTTGCTTTTGAGATTCTGAATGTATATGACATACCACTCTTCCTTCTGCTCACCTACAAGAAACCGGTCTTTTAATGTAGTGTTAGCTAGCCTGAGATAGAGGGAGTGCATTTGGCTTTATTTAACATAGCTTGAGTTGTACTAATTACTTAGGTCAAGTCATGCTTCGCATTATGTCCTTGGATCTAAAGATGTATCTGAACACTGAAAATTACATGAACTTGGGATTTTTCTCAAGTGTCGTTTCATCTCATTAGGAACAAAAAGCAGCAAGTTCCAGTTCTCAATCTTAAAAGGGGGAAAAAAATGAATGTCTAATAAATAAGGAGCCCTGATGGCAACATAGGTCATGTGTTTGGTTGCTAACCACGAGCAAATTTTTGGGCCGCTCAATTGCTCTACAAGAGAAAGGTGGACTTTCTGCTCCTATAAAGCTTTACAGCATCAGAAAGCCATAGGAGAAGCTCCACTTTGTCCTGTAGGGTCACAATGAGACACAGTCAACTGGCTGGTAGTGCGTTTGGTACAATACTGAGACTCAACTCCTCTGAAACCCAAAATGGATCCGTGAGAGTTCTAACATCTTTATTCAAATTAACATGTTCGAGTGCTAATAGTTAACAGTTCTCTACTTGTGCACAGACACAGAAGAAAAGTTAAAATTTTACTTATAAAAAAGCTAGAAGTCAAGATTTTTTTTCACATCACTGCCCTGATGGGAATAGGAAGCCCAGCCTTGCTCCTGGAAAGCTGCTGCTGGATTTGAGCCATCAATCCTGTGGGCTGCAGTCCTGCACAAAACCACTGTACCACCAGGGCTCAGCTTAGAAGTCAATCTTATCTCTGAAACAGTTCACATTCATTTTCCACTCAATCCTTTGTATTAAATATATTCTGAAATGTTTACTGAAGAACTTAAAGAAAAATTTAGAACTTCAAAATCTCAACAGAAATAAAATCTTGACAGAAATTGTTATGAAGTTTTCTGTCTTTGACACTCTTAAATTGCCCTCATATCTTTATATATGGGCCTTTCCAATTTGCCTATCTTCATAAGAATTAATCCAGCTCCCCAGTATCTAATTTGTACTCTCAGTAGAGCTTGTTCAGGTTCTTACCAAAACTCATGGCTGTCTAATTGACCCTAGGTTTCCCAGACTTTTACATCTTTTAACATCTGCAGGGTCTTTGCTGTGCTCCAACTACTCTCCTTATAATCAGCAACTCAATGCTTAAATAAATTGCCACCTTGGTCCATACACAGTTTCTTTTGAAAGTCCCATAATGCATAATCCTTTTTCATATATTCCTTTCCTGCTCCCCTTAAAATTATTTTTGAGGAATGGTTTCTTTTACTTAATATTTAGTAGTCATTCTTAATTGAAACAGAAATTTACAAATATTTTGATAAATAATATTAATGCACTATCCATAATTTTTTTTCAGTGTTAGCTCTAAAATAATCCCTGCATCCTATTTGCTTCTACATTTTTTTATGTTCTAAATTTTCTTGCTTTTTAAATCATTTTGCTGTTTGCTTATACAACTCTTACCAAAATCCATACATTCATGCATTGTAGCGAGCACATTTGTATATTTTTGGCATCATTTTCAAACTATTTTCTTTCTACTTGATATCAGTTTCTCATTTTTTCTACCCCCTCCCCAAAAGTCCCTCCCTCATTAAACATTGATAATTAATAAAATTTTATGTTTTCATTTCTTATGCTGACCCATATCTCCCTTCACCCATATTTCTATTGTCCATCCCTCTAGAAGGGGGTCATATGTTGATCATTGTGATAAGTTCCCCTTCGCTCCCCACACCTTCCCCTCGCCCTGCTGTTATTTTGACTCTCAATATCACTCCTGAGGTGTCCTGGTGTCTTCAGCAATTATCTGTATCTGTGTACATGCTCTGGTCTAGCTGAATTTGTATGATAGAATGGGGGTCATAATAGTGGAGGGGAGAATGCATTAAAGAACTAGAGGAAAGTTAGATGTTCTAATGGTGCTATACCGCACACTGACTGGTTCATATGTTCTTTTTGACCTTTCTGAAAGGGGATATCTAATTGTCTACAAATGAGCTTTGGGTCTCAATTCTACCCTCCCCGTGATTCACCTTGATATGATGTTTTGTGCTGGGTCCTTGATGCCTAATACTTTATGCCATCAACATTTCATGATTGCACAGTCTGATGTGCTTCTCCCATGTAGACTTTGTTGCTTCTCTGTTTCCTTGCCACTTGCTTATCTTCAAGCTTTTAAGACCCCAGACAGTATATCTTTTGATAGCCAGGCATCATTAACTTTTTTCGCCACATTTGCTTATGCACATATTTTTTCTCAAGCTTATTGAGACGTGAGAATCATGGAATGCCAGGTTAGGGAGGGGGAAAGGAAGTGGATGTTAACAAATCCAGGGACAAGGGAACAACAAGTGATATAAAATCAATGGCTAGGAGGGCTTCATGGAGGGCAATGTAGCTGAAAGGAATTACTGAAACCCAAATGAATGTAGAACATGACAGTGTGGCAAGAAGAAAGTGAATGGAGATAGAGGGAAGAGCTATGAAGGAAAGGGCATTTATATAGATCTAAATACAGGTATGTACATACATAAGTACACATATAATGAAAGGGAAAGAGCTATATGGACATACATTTATAGGTATTGTATTAAACTAGCAGGGCATTTGGCCTCTATTCAAGTACTCTGCATCTGTTATTCACACAAGCTTCACAAACTGGAAATAAAAGACGCAAGAGCATTTCTTAAACCATATAAGATTACTAGAAGTTAAAATTACATTTATTGATAATCTAAATACCAACCCTATTTGTGAGAAACACCCTCTAATATACTTTCTCACCAAGAGCTACTTTACAGATTGGTGTTTCTATTTCTTCCCATTTTGCATTGTCCTATAATTTGTGGATTTGAATTCTTATTTTTAAAATTAGCTTGTTAATTAACTAGTATAACTCCATAGATAAAATATAATCCATACAATACATAAGCTAACATTGAACTTCCCACATTCAGGTAAAGGCTGAAATACTTGATCTTCAGCTAGTTCTTCAAGTCCTCTTCTCTTTCAGCAAGCAAGATTGTGTCAGCTGCTTCTCACAGGTTCATAGCCTTCTTGCAATCCTGATGGCAGGTTCTTCTTAACAAAGTGCAGATTTTCATATTATTTGTTCAGAATGCTGGTTCATAACATGAAACATCAACCATGTTGCAATCCTTTCCTGATTATAAAGTATGCATTATTCCTGTTTCTTGAAACCACAGCCTTTTGATGTGGTTTTGTACCAGTTCCACAGGAACACACAGAAGTATTCTGAAATTATAATCCTTCCCAATCCTATTCATTGCTTGTTATGAACCACATAGTTAAATGTCTTTGGATAGTGAATAAAACACATTTCTGTTATTCTCAGCTTTCACCCAAGACCCATCTGATATTAGCAAGGAAGTCCCCATTGTCTTACTCTCATCTGAATCCATCTTAAATCTCCGGAAACTCTTTGTGGATGAACTGCTGCACCCACTTTTGAATAATTTTCTGCAAAATTTTAATTGAATCTGATATTACTATTTATGGACAAATCCTGCTTTCTCTTAGGCAATCTTCCTCTGGAATAGGCACAAATATGGGTCTTGTAAAACTCAGTTGGCTTTGCGAATTTTTTGGCATTAACTGGTGACTGCGTCCAGAACTTCATCAGCATGTTGAAACATTTTAGTCAGCATTCTTTCAATTCCTGGAACCATGATTTTTGCTAAGGGCCTTCAGTGCAGCACAGACTTCCTCTTTCAATACCAGTGTTTCTTGATCATATGTTAATTCTTGAAATGGTTGGATGTTGATAAATGCATTTAGATATGGAAAATGTTATTTAGACCTAAGACAATTTCAAAGTCTTGATAGTCATTGACAGTACCTTTTGGTTAGCTTTATTTATTTTAAAATACCATCCTTTGTTTAAAATACATGTTAAATATCAAATAATTGAGAATACCAATCATTATAAAGGAGTCAGCCACAAATACTCCTATTTGCTGTCTCTAACTGAATGTCATATTGTTGTGATGTGTTGTTGACTCGGTGTGGAATCATGGCGATCTCAGGTGAGAGAGAGAGTAGAACTCCCAACAGAATTCTCTTGGTTGCAATCTATATGGAAGCCTTCAGTCAGGGCTTTCTCCCATGTAGTCTTTGGGTGTGTTCTAACTCCCAACCGTTTCAATTAGTGGCTGAGCCAGAATTCATTAAGTCAACAAAAGTCCCTGGATGACGTCATCAACTTTTCTGCCTATCTTTCTTTTATAAGTAATCAGCAAACCTTTTTTAAAATTCATTTTATTGGGGGCTCACACAATTCTTATCATGATCAATGCATACAGAAATTGGATGTAGTCTACATTTGCACATTTATTGTCATCATCACTCTCGAAACATCATCTTTCCACTTTGGCCTTAGGTATCATCAGCTATCCATTTTTTCTCTTCCCCTTCAGTCCCCCTCATGCATGAACCCTTAATAACATTTGGTATTGCATACATATATTTGATCTGTATGTGTGTGCTTAGATAGTATTGGACTTTCATTAGATTTTATGCCACTGTTATGATTGTTATAGACTCAAATCAATTTTAATTTCTCCTGATAACTGGTTTGAGTAATCAAATGATTGAGACATGTTATAGGAGATCACATATTTGAACTTTTCTGGCATATTTACTGTGATAGGTAAGTTTGTTTTGACAGCAGGGTTGATGAACACGTGAGACAACTCAAATGGCAGAGATATAAATGGCTTGGCAAAACTTGCCTCTCTCTCTGTTGTTCTTGCATCTTCAACACTGTACGTCTGACTGTCTTGCTTGTCCCGTGCCTCCATTTGCAAGCTACACTACCCCTGGGACATCTAATCCATGAGCTGTGTTGCTGTAAGTTGAGGTTCCTTCAAGTCCTGTTCACCACTCTGCTGGAAGATTTATCTCTTGAACTAGGTACTATAGGACCCTGTAATTTTGGCTGAATATGGTGACCTGCCTTGCTGTTTACTGCCTGTGAGATTCAATAGCCTGAATTTCTCAACAGAGGATTACCTGGCTGTCCTCAAGACTCAAAGACATGCCAGTGTATTAGCTGTCTCACGCATGTGAGTTGCACCAAGCCATTCACAGATTGTTACTGTATAGATTGTTTATTTCTTATGTTACATATATTTTTATGTAATTAAAATGATATATTAAATTACTAGTGTCCTGGTTTTGATTCTCTAGAGAACCCCAACATATTTACCTATAGGGAGTTATGGGGAGTAATATTGAGGAATGAAAAGTAATTGCACATATTTTGTCATCATGGAAATGCTTCTCAGGTAATCCTCCTTTGAAGACAGCGACAACTAGGGCTCCTTTGTCTGAAGGAGCATCTTAGAAACTCTCTGACATTTTGCTGAGAACTGTGACTGTTAGGAAGACAATGAAGCACAGCTGGGACTGAAATGAGCGCCCCTAAGGTTTGTCCAAGGGTGTTTTACAAACGGAGCGCATTGCTGTGGTTTGCAGCTTTAATAAGGCATCCAAGAGAATCGAGTATCTGTATCTGAGATGACAGTTCCCTGATTATCTTCAAAACAAATTCTAATCTATGAATGGAGATGAAGAAAGAATTGAAAAACTATTGAGAAAATTGTATTATCATAAGCAAAATTCAGGAAAGGTGTACAATTTGAGTATAGGAATGTGCTTCAACCATAGCATTAAGTACATCTGGGATAATCTATTTTTCCTTCCCGACAAGCTACTCGAAAACTCTTTGCTGGTGTCAATGGCCTATATCCACGTTTACATATAAATTCAACACAATCATTTGTTTCCGAATATATTTTCTTAGCATCTTTCCATCTTAACTGTATGTTATTTTTTTTCATCTGGTCTTCTGATACTACACATGCATCTGAAAATAGATAAAACAAACATAAAAATGTTATCCTGCAAAAAAAAGTTGGTAGACTTTCAGGTTTTAAGCAGTTTTGAATAATTATTTGGGTATGCTTTCCAAAAAATCTTTTCTCTCTGTGAGATATTATCAAGTGCACTTTAATTTGTTAGCAATGATAAACCTTTAAAGAACAACTCATTGCAGTCTAACCAATTCTGAATTGCTGAGTGGAGCATAACTTCATGTGCTTCTGAACAAAAATGCATTATATTGTTTCTAGGTTATAATATTAATAGGAAGAGAAGGCCAGGCATTGCTTCTGTAGTTTT
>PVJH01047182.1:0-11436 GCA_004026705.1 Nesogale talazaci
ACAGAACCCAGCACCGCTGCTCTGGTCCTTGGGGCAACTCGAGGGGCAGGAGAAAAAGCTGGTAGCTGGGCCACACCTTTCAAATCTGGCCTTTGCGGGGTTGACACGGAGCAGTGCATTTGGCATCACAGTGTGTGTGGCGGGGGGCAGGGGAGGAAGACTCTTCTCAACACCGTTTTCTGGGGTTGGTTCCAGGTTCTCAACACCGTTTTCTGGGGTTGGTTCCAGGTGACAATGGCTAATTGATCCCACCACTCGCCACTCAGTCCATCCACACTCCCCCCGGCCCCCCTGTGCGGTGGAATCAGGCCTTTAACCCAATTACCTCTCCTCCAAAATATTAAGCAAATGTTAGTCACCATCTGCCAGCGTCTGGTGTGGAAGTCAGAAGTTAGATATTCTCCCTAAAGTTTCCAGATATCAGGCCTTTGGGTGTCTCACAAAAGATTGGGCCAACCCCCTGCTGTTAGGACAACAGGTCACTCCCCCTGAACCTATAGCTAAAGTCTCCCGCCCAAGGGCAATCAAGGATAGGCAGCCAACAGAAAAACTTAGGTCTGCCCATCTTGTCACAAGGGGACCTCACACTTCCTATAACATGTACCTATAGTACAATGCTTTCTTGTGCCATGTCTTTACCCGTAATTAGGGGGCTTGCATGGCTCCAAAGGATATGTAAGGATTGGGGCTCTCTCCCCCTTGTCTGCACAGAACACTCTCACCCCCTCTCCCTCATGTAATCCCTTCCCCCACTCACTCTCTCTCTCCACATGGACGCCCTGACAGGCGGAAGTGAGCATGCTACCATGAAATGTGTCTGACTCTTATTATTTCCTTCTTTCTCATGCTCTCTATGACTTTACTAAGTTAATTAATAATTATCGCTGTGCAACTGTGCCTATGGAACCCGTGACGCATGGCCCAGAGGCTGGCTTCCTCGTATACCCAGCCTCGAGGTCCACGTCACCCACAGACTGGCCAGGCTGGCCTCCATGCCATTCCTCAAGCCTTTGATGAAAATCCAGAAAGAAGACGGGGCCAAACAAAGAACCTTGTGTCCAGGCTGACATTTCCTCTGGTATGTTCCTGGTGAGCCACGCTGGCCCTGACCACGCGCCACATCCTTTTCTCGGAGCTCTGAAATGGTCTGCCTAATCGCTGCTCTCAGGTGGCCGGGTTCCAGTCACTTTAGCACAGCTCCCAGAGCCTGGGAGATGTCAGGATCCTGGGCTGGGGATCAGAACTTGCTGAAAATAGCAAGACTCATGTCTGCCCCATCCTCAGCCCTCACCGCCATTATTACCACCTTGTTTGGGCTTCTTCATTCAGCTCTTCCTCATCCCCAGATCCTGAGCCAAATGCTGCCCCTGCCTCACCACCTTCCCAGCTCCAGCTCTGACTAAGCATCTTCTCGAGGCCGGCTGGCCCTGAGGGAGGGGGTGGGAGGGCAGGCACTGAGCCTCACGATACTCCCCCCGCCCCCCAGGTCCCCAGGACACTGCCCATGCTCACTGTCTCCTGGAAGCAAAATAATAGTTCTTTTGCAACGACTGTGGCATAGTGATTACACCTTGGACTCCCGGCTGTAAGGTCAACAGTTCAAACCCACGAGCAGCACTAAGGGAGAAAGAGGAGGCTTTCTACTCTGCTACCGAGTTACAACAGAGCCCCTCAACACAGGGAATCTAGGATAGATAAGTCCCTCGGGACCAACAAGGAGAGTAGCCATGCCAGGAGGATTAGGAGAGGGTGGAGGGAGAAAGGGGAAACCAGTCTCAAGGATCAGCCTAGAACCCCCTGCCAGGGAGATGAATAAAGGAAAAGGGGGTGAGGGGCGATGGAGGATGGTGTACAATAGGGAGAAAGTTTCCTGTAACCTACCAAGGGTTCATGAGAGAGGGTGGGGGAAGAAATGGGGAGCTGCTATCAGGGGCTCACGTGAAAAGAGAGTGCTTTGAAAATGATGATGGCGGCATATGTGCCCATGTGCTTGACACACTGGAGGGAAAGATTGTGATAGGAGATGCAACAGCGCCCAATAAACGTATTAAACAAGAGGAGGAGGAGGAGGAGGAAGAGGAGTTCTATATCCTTGCAAACTCACGGGGCAGTTCTACCCTGCTGGAGTTGACTTGCAGGCAAGGAGTCTGGTCTTGGGGTTGGTAAGTGCTCAGCTAGCTGTCAAAAGATTGACAGTTTCCGTCTTCCCTGAGGAGCCTCAGAAGAAAGACCTGAGGAACTACGCTGAAACAGAGCCCCGCTGCTCAGAGCCCAGGGTTCCTGGTTCAAATACACCAGATGCCAAGCTGGGTGTGTGCTAGACCCCTCACGGCCACCCTGCAGAAGCAGGTTAGGTAGCCGCACCTGGTGGAGGAAGAAACCGAGACCCTGGAGGTCTGTCACCTGCCCGAGGTGACCAGACAATAAGTGGGGAAGGAGGCCTTCCACACCCGACCATTACACCCTCTGTCCCAAAGCCACTTTTGGTGCATCTGCAGCGATGGAAGGACCCCGAGGCTGCTCTGGTGGCCTGGCAATGCGCAGTAAATACAGGTGGCCTGCCTGCCACGAAGCAGGCTGGCCAGCATCCTTCCTGCCCTGAAAGGTACCAAGAGACGGTGGTGGAGGTGGAGGAGGGAGGGAGGGCTGGAGAGGAGCGGAAGGAATAGGTTGGCATTGCCAAGCTACGACATCTTGTCTTATTATCCCACGGGCAACAGGGAAAGTTTCAGAGCAGAGGAACAATGCCTGTAATTGACAGTTTCCGCCAGATTTCCCTGGCAGCAAAATGCAGGGATCTCCACTCGTTCCCAGGGGACGTTCCCCAGACCCGGCATCTGCTCCCCCACAAGGGGGCTCGCTCTCCCCACTGGTGACCCCCAGCCTGGGCACAGCCTCCCCCTTCGCTGTGGCCCCACTGCTTCCAGGTCAACAGCGAGCTGGGTCCCATCCCTGGTAAGGGCAAGAAGGGCCTGGGAACACAGGCAAGGAAGGAGGCTGGTACGGACCATGATGAAACGCGCCTTACTCTTCCAAACGCCACATTTACGCGCGGTTTCCAGCCCACAGAGGGCCCTGCAGTCAGCTCTGGGCTGGGGGCGGGCAGGCAAGGGCGTTTTCAGGATGCTGTCAGCCTCTTCCTAGTGCAAGTAATCAGCAATAAACAGCAACCCTGGTCCCCATGCCAGACAGAGCCAGCACCAGAAAGGAAAACCGCCGCTCACGCCCCTGGTGAGTCTCCATGGGAAAATTCCCAGCAGCACATAAGCAAAGGGGACCCCAGAGTGGATCAAAGGGATTATGCGCCAGGATCCAACGCGTGGGATGCATTCCAGCCATGCAAGGGTGACAAAACGATCAAAGTAATTCCATCAGTAGAAGGGAAACACAGGATCATCTCAGTCCTGGCAAAGCACAAGACTCTTCCTGGGAGGGGGGCGGGGGGGACAAAACACTCAACAAACTAGAGACAGAAGTAGAGGGCATTTATGAAAACACCCATAGGAAGGAATCAGACTTTACGGAGAAAGGTAGACAGTCTTCCCCCTTGAGATGAGAAACAGCTTCTCGGATTATCTGCTCAGCACACAGATTAGACAGATATGGTGAACGAATGTCACCCTGACGCACACCTTCCCTGATGCACACCTTCCCTGACGCACGCACACCTTCCCTGCACACCTTCCCTGACGCACACCTTCCCTGCTTTGAGACCAGACCACGTCCCTCTGCCCTGTTGGAGCAACTGCCTCTTGGTCTATGTACAGGTTGTACATGAGCACAATGGTGTCTTCCAGAATTCCCATTCTTCACAAAGTTATCCGTAATTTGTTATGATCCACACCTTTGGTAGTAAGTTGAAGGAAAAAAAAAACAAAAAAACAAGATAGAGGCTGAGCCCCGGTGGCGTAGTGGTTGTGCGCGGGACTGCGGCCCACTGGGATGGAGGTTCAATTCCGACTCCCAGGAGCAAAGGCTGAGCCTCCGACTCCCACCACCTGAGGGCAGTGATGCCTAAAAAAAAAACAAGATAGATAACTTTCTGGTATTGCCTCTCTTCAAGTAAGATTATTCATCTGATGTTAACCGTAACGACTCTCAGTTCATGTCCTCTTCTGACTCCAGCGCGAATTTCTGCCAGTACAAATGGCTCTGTGCAACACACTTGCATGAGACAGCTAGCAGACAGGCAGTCCTTCAAGTCTTGAGGGCCTCTGTAGAGCAATTCGGCCTATCCGGCCACAAGCAGCAAACAACAAAGCAGGTCACCAACAGTCAGCCAGATGACAGAGTCAGTCCTACTGTGCCCAGCTCAAGAGATGTATATTCCAGGAGCGTGGCAAAACAGGGCTTGAAGGAACCTCAACTCACAGCAACACAGTCCACAGATTAGGTGTCCCATGGGTAGTGTAGCTTGGAGATGGAGGCGCAGGCAAACAAGGCAGCCGGCTGGTCTGAAGATTCAAGAGCAAGAGAGAAAGGGTGGGGCCTGCCGAACCATTTACAGCTCCACCCTTCGATTGATCTCACATGTGGTCATTGGCCATGTTGTCACCACAAACCTACCTATCTTCTTTGATCATGTTGGTGCAACAAGTCTACCTATTACAATGTGTAATTAGTGTAATTAGCAAGCTCTTTCTTACACACATAAGTGTCTGTGAATTTGTTTCTCTAGTCAACCCAGCCTAACACATATTCCTCTTAAAACTGTTGACTATCTACCAATTCTTTGCGGTACAGTGACTGTGGATTCCTTCCATCTTCATTTGATGCCTCCTTCATTATTCAATACGTGGCCCATAATATCCCTCAATCTTGCTGCTCCAGGCTTTAATTTTTTTCTTAAATTCTCCCAGCTTGAGAAATGCTGGGCGTTTCCTTATTTTTAATCATTTAACTCCAGGTCTTTGGATGGTTCATGGTAATGCTTGGCTTTGTCTTCTCGAACTGCTCTTTCTAATTTTCTGGTCAGCTCTTTTGTTCACATCCCCCTTCGTTTTAGCTACCCTCTGTTCAAGAGTAAGTTTCAGGGTCTTTTCTGGCACGCCCTTTCTTCTTTTCTTCTTTTCCAGGACCTTTGGCTTTTTCGTGTATAATATCCTTGCTGCCCTCCCACAACTGACCTGCGGTTCGGTCATTGTCATTAAATCTGTGCTTGACATGATTTCTAAATTTAGGTGGGGTACAGTCAGGTTATGTGTTGGCTTCTGAGGATTTATTTCCTTCCGTTTCAAACCAAACCTGAGCAAGTGATGACCCGTTCCACAGTCCATGCCTGGCCTTGCTGTGGCTGATGACATGACATCCCATGGGCGGTGTCACCCCGTGTCATCCAGACACCCCGAGCCATAGCGACCCCACATCTGACAGAAGGAAACCCTGCTTCCTCCTCACAAGTTGGACCCACACTTAACCCCATATTCAAAAGTGAATGCAAAGTAACTTGATGACCTCGGCCTAAGAGCTAAAAACCATAAAGTTTCTAAAAACATAAGGCGAACTGGACTGTGTCCTTTCTCCTATCCTGTGACCTTATTCTTCATATCGCCCTGGGGTTTTCTTTCATGATTCGGTCAGCACACAGGCGGAGTCAGTACGATGAGAGGACACAACCCTAAGACAAGGTCAGCCTTTGGGATTCAAAGAAAAACCCCATGACCATGACCTTCTGGGCTGACTGCTACGAAGTCACCTTCCAATGGGGCCATTTTTGAAGGCAACGCAGAGACAAAGACAAGTGTGTCCTTCAGAGAACGCATCTGTAGCCATCCAGTGATCCCAGAACCATGGCTAACCATGACTGGTCAGCAATAAACCCTAGTTGCAATGTTTTTTGATTCATTTGTGTGAGTGACCACAATTATTGCGTGAATGCAAATATCTATAGTCTTTCCTCCCCAACGCGTGCGCACACACACACATACACACACATAGTTACACAGACACACACACTCTCTCACACAGTCACACACACTCAGTCACACACACACTCACCCACAGTTATACACTCTCTCTCACACACACACATACACACTTTACAATTGTCTCCCCCAGTACCTTCATAGGTGGCCCTGTGAATCAGGCCAGGCGGTTGGACAGCCCCTGCCTGGGGTAGACCAGAGGGCTTGTCTAAAGATGGCCCGTGGAATGCTCAGGGCTGGGGGGGGTGGGAGGGGGAGTTCTCCCTTCCCAGCTGGCCTCATGAAGAGCCAGGAAGCATGAGGAAGGAAGGAATCTTCATGAGGAGATGCCAAGCTGAGGCGTCAGTACCTCTGCCATGGCTGAAAGGGCCACCAGGACAGACTCACAGATGAGGAGGCTCAATGCAGACGGCCGAAGTCACCTGTCCAAAGACCTTCAGGGCAGAGGCAGGTCCGGACTAACCCGCTTCCCGGATCCTAACACGCGTGGAGGGAGAGGCCGTCCCCCTCCCTTCCCGTGGGTTCGTGGCCAGAAATCTGACACTGGCACCCAGAGAAGGTTCACGCAGAGAGGACACAGGAGCAAGACCAGAGTTGGCCACGGGTCCCCATGCCATCAACAACAGGCACACGGGGTCCTGTGCATCCTACCGACCAGTCTTGGGCTTCAGAGAACCCAGCTGTTACTTCCCCAAAGATCTGGGCAGAGTCAGACCGACCCCCAGCCTGCCGCAGGTCACCCATCAGGAGACTGAGGTCCGGAGAGGTCGGACTGGGTGGTGGAGGCAGTCCGTGTGTTCTGCCGCTTGGAACAGAGAAGCTGAGAGCCAGAGACAGACGTGAGCAGGGGGATCAAGGCAGCCTGAGGGCACGGTGGCCAGGGCACGGCAGGCCTCTGCAGCTCCTGCCTCTAGGTCTAGGAGGTCTGAGGACATCTCCCCCCACCACACCACACACACACACACACACACACACACACACACACACACACACACACCGCCCCGGTAGGAAGAGCAGGATGGCTTTTATCTGTTAAGCAGCGAGCACAAGACAGGAGGAAAGAAAGTGTTCCCTCCCCTCCCTCCTGGTCATTCTTGGCTAGGACAGCAATGTCTCCACCTGCTTCTCTAGCTTGTCCCCCAACTCCTCTCCATCTCGAATAAAGCCAACGCGCCTTGGAGCAAAGGCCTCAAAGTTACACATTAGTCTTCATGGTTTCCAAAAGTGTCAGAAGTGGCTTTGTCCTACGGCTTCTGGAAAAGGCCGCCCTCCTGTTTTTGTTCCGTAGCAGCTACATGTTGTCACATTTCAAAAGAAACGTCAACCCGCTGCCATCAAGCCCAGGCCACTCATCGTGAGCCTGTGGGACAGGGTGGAACTGCCCCTGTGAGTCTCTTAACCAGGGGTCCTCAAACTATGGCCCGAGGGCCGCATTCAGGCAGCTGAGAACATTTATCCGCCCGGCCCACAGTGAGTTTGTCCACGGTTTCTTTTTTTTAATTATAGTCCGGCCCTCCAACGATCTGAGGGACTGTGAAATGGCCCCCTGTTTAAAATGTTTGAGGATCCCAGCTCTTTACCAAAAACAAGGCTCCCGAAACGGAGGGAATTCCCATTGAACTGTTTCCAAAAGCTGATGTCACCCTGGAAGCACTGTCTCATCTATGCTGGGAAATTCGGAAGACAGCCCCTTGATCCACTGACTTGAGAGATCCCCATGGGCGCCCATTCCAAACAGAGGTGACCAACAGAAGGCTCACACTGTCGAACGATATCATTGTCACCGCCTGCAAGTACAACTTTGCTGAAGATCATCCAACAGCAGTTACAGTGGCACATTGACTGGAAGCTGCCAGAGGTTCAGAAGGGTTTCGGAAGGAGATGTGGGACAAGGGATAGCACTGCGGGCCTCCGATGGATCTTGGCTCCCAGCAGAGAATACTAGAAAGATCGTTCCTTGTGTTTTGTTGACTGTGTAAAGGCATCTGACTGTGTGGGTCAAAATAAACTATGGATAACCTTAAGAAGGATGGGAACTCCCGACCATGTTACGTCATCGGGCTCGTGCAGAACTTGTACAGGGATCACAAGGCAGCTGCGTGAACAGAATAGGGGAACCCTGCAGGGTTTGAAATCAGGAAAGATGTGCAACCCGGTCGTATCCTCTCCCCATACTTGTTCCGTCTGTGTCCTCGCTGAACCCATGGTCAGAGAAGCTGGATTCTGTGCAGCAGAAGGTGGCATCGGCACTGGAGGCAGGCTGGTGAACAACCTGGGGGGGTGCAGACGGCACAACCTGGCTTGCTGACAGTGCGGGGGACTTGAGGCACTCGCGGATGGAGCTCAAGGATTGCAGCCTTCAGTGTGGATGGCATCTCACTGTAAAAAAAAGATCAAGGTCCTCTCAACTGGGCCCAGAGACAACGTCATGACAGATGGAGAAAAGATTGAAGCGGTCAAGGACCTTGTCTTGCTTGGATTCCCAATCCATGCTCGAGGAAAGGCGCGGTCAAGCGATCAAAAGACATCTTACGGCTGAGCCCCGGTGGCGGCGTGGTTGTGTGCGGGACTGCGGCCCACTGGGATGGAGGTTCAATTCCAGCTCACAGGAGCAAAGGCTGGGCCTCCTACTCCCACCACCTGAGGGCAGGGATGCCTAAAAAACTTAAAAAAAAAAAAAAAAGACATGTTACATTAGGTGAATCTACTGTACAAATACTTAGGTAAATATTCTTTAGAGTATTCAAATGCAAGGATGTCACTTTGAGGGCTCAAGGGCGCCTGACCCCAAGTCACGGTCTTCTCCCTGGCCTCCTATGCACATGAACATCGGACACTGAATAAGGAAGCCTAAAGTTGGGATGCGTTGGGATTGTGGGTGCACATACCATGAGCTGCTAAAAGGACCACCCATCTGTCTGGAAGAAGTATGACCAGAGTGCTGCTGAGAGGCAAGGATGAGGAGACATCGTCTTCTCACCTTGAGACGGATTGTCCGGAGAGCCCCGTCCCTGGAGAAAGACATCATGCTTGGTGACGTCGAGGGGCAGTGAAAGCCGGGGAGGGTGTCAGGGAGACGGATGGACGCTGTGACTGTGACCGCAGGCTCAGCCTGGGGACAGCTGCAAGGAGGGTGCGGGACGATGCTGGGCTTTGTTCCCTTGAGCACAGGGTCTCTGTGGGTTGGAATCCACTTGGTGGCACCTAAGGACCTCGTCATATACTAGGCAGAAATCCTGAGAAGAGATATGTGGTCTGAGAGGTTGAGAGGGAGCCGCAGGAAGGAGCCAGAGCTCAGTTGGGGTTGAAAAGCAAAGATATGAGCTATTGGACGTCGGGAAGGACTTTGGGGAAGGGAAGGGACAGCAGAGAGAGGGACAGGCGTAGCTTGAGCTCCTGGGCGGATCGGAGAGTTAGGCCAGGGAACTCCCACCCACTATTGGGGTGGTGGGATACAGATAGGGTTTGAGCCACAGTCATGCGGGCTGACGCTAGAACAGGGAAGTTTCTCCTGCTGTGTTTGCAAGTTTCGGGTTGGGAGACGGCCGGTGAGCAAACCATCTCTTTTTTTCAAACTTGCTTCTTAGAATGTTAAAGGGGGAACGCTGTGCCCTGTCCAGGTAGAGGCTGTGCCCTATCCGGGGAGATAAGCTCTGTGAGATGGCAGAGACAGGGCTTACAAAGTTTAGCAAGTTGTTCATCTCCTTTTTATGAGGCTGGGGTGCAAGGGGCTGCCTGGCCCAAACATGGTCCTTCCCTGTGAGCCCAGAGTGGTGGCCCTTTCTGCCCAAGACTGCAAGCTCCTTGGCGGCAGCTGCGTACCTCTTACCTGCAGGGCGCTGTGGCCTACAGGACGATTTCTCCCAAGTTGTCTCCCCCAAATATAGGCCAAACCTAAGGCTGCTTGCCTCACATGGTGAACAGCTATACACTTGGAGGTCATTGTAAGCCGGTCAGAGGTCATTCTCAGCCATCTAGAGCAAGCAAATGATAGTCTGTCCCACCCTAAGCAGGGCCCACTGCCTTCTGATAGAGTGGATTGTCTCCCTGTAGGAGAGCCAGGGAGGTCAAGTCCACTCAAGGGTGACCAAGATTAGGCTACCATATTGAGTCTAGGGTCATCTTGTCACATGTATACCTCCTAGTCCCTCACTATACACCCCTCACTCATGCTTCTTCCGCCTCTTGTACAGCCCCTTCCTATGAAATGTGTGGCTCCCTGTCATCATGCCCTCAGTAGAGAGGGGCCTTGGCCAGAAGTAGAGAGAGCCTCCTGCCTGTGCTGTGTGTGGACCTGGCTGGTGAGACCATGGCTGTCCAGGAGGTGAGCATGCTAGCGTGAAATATGTCTAGTGCTGTTATTTTACCTTCTCTTCTATCTCTCTTGCCCCCTATGACTGTACTGTAATTTTTACATATCATAACCGTACAACTGCGCCCATCGGACCCACGATAGAGTTGTGAGCGGCTGAGTTCCTCCACAGGGTGCCAGGAACATCAGTCCCCAGGAGAAGGCAGCGTCCCCCTCAGTTCGTAAGCCCGACGGCTGCCTTTCTTGAGTCTTCCCCGTGCATTGGGGCAAAAACAGTCAAGAAAGACCACACGAGACACCCAAAGTGTTTTACTTGACACGGCAGCTCTGAGGCAGCAGTAACTGTCATCCCCATCTTACAGAAAGGAAGCAGAGACTCCCCAAAGTCAACAGACCTGCCCCGTCCCAATTCCCCAGTCTCTAAGGCTCTTCCATCCCTGAGCCAGCAGGGGTCCCAGCCCATCGCCACCACCCTGAGCAAAGACCACGCTTAGGTCTCCTCCCTTGCCTGACCTCTGGAGAAGGTGAGCTCTCTGATCCTCTCCTCTCTGCCACTTTTTTTTTTTTAGAATGATTTATTTTATTAGAGTAGACTGATCAAACATGGTCCAAAAAAACTCGAAGAGCAAGCCCAAAACAATCAGATGTTAGAAACTGGTCTTCAAACATCATAGCCAATGATGCCTCGTTTGCCTGTGATCTCGCCAATATAAAACCACATCCACACTTCAGTGGCCACCAAACCATTCAGCAGAGCTTCCTTCACGGTGAGCTGTTTGAAGCGACCAGTCTGAGCACTATGGACTATGTTTCTCAGGCTCTGAACAGCTGCAGGAATCTCAGCAGGGGTTGGAGGAACCAGCTCCATCCTGGCATAGTGCCAAAATGTGGCCAATTGAGGCTTCCAGTAAGTCATAGCAGCATTGACCATCCCCGGAGCCTTCTCCACCAGGTTACGGATAAACTGGGCCATTCTTCTAGGAGAGAAAGTTCGTGGCCCAAAGCGGGTGGTCTTAGTGGTTAGGATTCGGCGCTCTCTCTGCCACTTTTTGTCGTGTTGGATCACTCTCTCTGCAACATCCAAGAGATTGCCAAGACTCAGAGCTTGTTTGTTCTCTCTCTCCCTCCCTCCCTCCCTTCCCTTCCCCTCCCCTCCCCTCCCCTCCCCCTCTCTCTCTCTCTCTCTCCCCTTGTTTATCA
>PVJH01047183.1:0-11436 GCA_004026705.1 Nesogale talazaci
GCGTGCGCCTCTCTGACCCCGCCCCTGTCCCCCTCGCAGTCCATGGAGTCGCAGATGGAGGAGTGGTACCGCGAGGTGGGGGAGCTGCAGGCGCAGACCGCCGCGCTGCCGCTGGAGCCCGCGAGCAAGGAGCTGGTGGGCGAGCGGCAGAGCGCGGTGGGCGAGCGCCTGGTGCGCCTGCTGGAGCCGCTGCAGGAGCGCCGCCGGCTGCTGCTGGCGTCCAAGGAGCTGCACCAGGTGGCCCACGACCTGGACGACGAACTAGTGAGGACGCACGGGCACCCGGCGGGCTGCGGGGGGGGGGGGGGGGGGGGCGGGCATCGGGCGCAAGGGGGGTGCCAGGGATTTGGGGGCTGCATGGGGGCAGGTGGCTGAGAGAGTACCCCCCCACACCCGCCAGCATCCGGGTTCACGCCTTCATCCAGTCTTTCATGTAGGCATGGGCTTCTCCTCCCTCCCATCTATTCACTCATTGGCCCAGCTCGCCCTTGACTCGTTCGTGCACTCCTTTGCGACTTATTCCCGCGCTCACTCACCAGGAGCCCTAGTGGCGTACGCATTGCATTGCTTACCTCCAGGTCAGCGGTTCGAGCCCAGGAGTCCCTCTGGGGGAGAAAGATGAGGCTCCTCTTCCAGGAAACATGTAGTCTCAGAAATCCACTGGGTGGTTCTACTCCGCCCTGGGAAGTGGTTTCTTGTCGGAATTGACTGCACAGGAGTGACTTTGGGCTGTGTGTGTGTGTGTGTGTGTGTGTGTCATTCTCTGACCCACTCATTCCAGTCGCTCACTGCCTGACTTGGCGCCTTCATTTCTGTCACCCTCTCACGCTCATTCTAGGTCCAGTCCCCATCTGCACATCGAGAGAGGCTCCAGGCCCGTGGAGAAAGGCATCTTCTCAGACAGAGAAGATGGGGTGGGGTCCGTTACAGGGAGGGATCATCGGGGCTGAGACCAGAAGGGAGAGGGCAACCCGGCAGGTTGAACCCGAGCTGTGCCAGCAAGGAAGCACAGGCCTGAGCTGGGGCCAGAGGCCGTGGGCAGATCCTGGGGCTGGATGAGTTTTGTGCTGGAACCAGTGTGGTTCCTTGGGGGCACGCTCCCCCGGTCCGCGCCCCACCACCGCCCCCGTGTCTTCCGCAGACCTGGGTGCAGGAGCGGCTGCCTCTGGCCATGCAGACGGAGAGAGGCAGTGGTTTGCAGGCAGTGCAGCAGCACATGAAGAAGAATCAGGTGAGTTGGGCCCCGAGGGGGCGGGTCTGGGGCGCAGCAGGCCGTCCCTCAGAACACCCAGCGCCCCTGGGGCCTTCAGTGGTCAGAGGAGCTGGCTGGTCCACTCAGACTGGCATGATGCACTCCCCTGGCTGGTGTGCTTCTTTCTGTTACCGTATTTGTTGGACCATTAGACGCGCTCCCCCCCACCAAAAAACAAGTGGCAGATAAACAAGGGTGCATCTTATCGCACGAAGGTGTGGTACCCCAGAACATCTGTTTATGACCCATGCTCCCGCTTACTGCCCGCTGCTGTGTGTGTGCTGTGTGTTCAGGGGAAGTCCCGCCTCCTGGAGTCTCCAAGTCAGTCAGGTCACATGATCAGCACAGCAGCACACCTCCCTCATTTGTTAATGAAAGTGATGGTGTTCCTTAACACCACTGTGGAGTTTTACGCTGTTAAATATGACCATGTTTTGCTTTATTTTAATAAATGTTTTAGTATACTGGTGCTATTTGGTTTAGAATATTTTTTTCTTGTTTTCCTGCTCTAAAAACTGTGTGCCTTATGGTCGGGTGTGTCTTATGGTCTGAAAAACGGTAACTGGGTCCATAGCGGAGCTCTCCAGTGGAGCAAGCTCACAAGCAAAAACTCACTGCGTCGCTAGTCGATCATGACCCGTAAGACCGATGAGGACACATAGTGACCTTTTCTTTTTTTTGGGGGGGTGGAGCATCACTGCCCTCTGGTGGTCGTGGGCACTACCCAATGCTGCTCCTGAGAGCCGCCCCTGGATTTGAACCGCCAAGCCCGCAGGCCGCAGTCCTGCACTCAACCACTTACGCCACCGGGACTCAGCCCGTGACCTTTTCTTTAAAAACCTTTTTTTCTTTTAGGCATCACTGCCCTCAGGTGGTGGGAGTAGGAGGCCCATCCTTTGCTCCTGTGAGCTGGAATTGAACCTCCGTCCCAGTGGGCTGCAGTTCGGTGCACAACCACTACGCCACCGGGGCTCAGCCAAAAAGCCTATTGTTAATTATTATAAATTTATAATTTATTGCTAATTGGGAGCTAGAACATATATCATTCCACAGTTCAGTCGTGTCAAGCAGAATCATACAAGTGCTTCTACTGTTTCCAAGCATTCTGTTTCTTCCTTGATACCATCTCCCTTTTACCGCCTCACCGCCACTGCACCCTTGATCTCCAAAACCCTGATTCTTATTTTTTTTATATACTTTGACCAGGATCTCTTACATCTCTCATCACAATGCATGCATTGATCCAGTGTGTCAAGCACATCTGCACATAAGGCCCCATCATCATTTTCAAAGCATTCTCTTCCCACTTGAGCCCCAGATATCAGCTCCCCATTTCTTCCCCCCTCCCTCCCCCGTCCGCCCTCCCTCACCAACCCTTGATAAGTTAGAGATGATTCTTTTCATACCTTACACCGACCTCCATCGCCCCCACCTACTTTTCCATTGTTCATCCTTCTGGGCAGGGATTCTGGGTTGTCCATAGTGACTGTATGAGACAGGGTAGACTGTCCCTGTGCGTTCTGGGACAGAAGCTCTTTACTAATGGTTAGCAGCCCAAAAATATCATCCCAGGCCACCCAGGCTCACAACGAAGTCCCAGAGAATTTCTCCCCAATAATTTTAGGCGGAGGCCAAGGACTGACTCGTTGGTTCATTTTGGCTCACAGGCCCACTTCTGAGCCAATCAAGGTAGACAGCGATTTAGACTGCTCTGGTTGGCTAGGCGCAGGCTAAGGGCTCGCCCCTGATGCCTCCTGGAAGAGTTTGCTATCACATAACTACCTAGAACCTCTCCCTTCTCCTCTTCCTCCCGCCCCCAGCCAGAAAAATCAAAGCAGAAGTGGTGCGGTCAGGTAAGCATTGGATTGCTAACTGCAAAGGCAGGAGTTCAAACCCACCATTGACTCAACGGAAGGCAGCCAGCTTCTGGCAAGACTTCCAGTGTCAGATACGGTGACTCTGAGTCCTAGCAGACTCTGGGCAGTGGGTTTGGCTCCGGTGACTGAAACGAAGGACTACGGGGACAAGGACAAGCCAAAGGAGCAAACAACCCCCTCCCCAGCACCTATGGAAGAAAGAGAGGGGCGCCCCTCCAAGGGTCTGGGCCCAGTGAGACCAGCTGCATTCCTAAAAACCTCAGTTTTAAGCTCTAAGCAAGCAGAGAATTCTTTGGTCCGAGCCTCACTTTCTCCAAAGTCCAGAGTAAAATTAGAAGAGGAAGGAGACATGGCTTACCCCATGGTCAGTGGTTCGAACCCACAGGTCTTTCTGAGGGAGAAGCAGCTGTTCAGAATGACCAGCCATGGAAATGTTCCAGGGGCTGGTTCCGTTCCATCCCACCCCACAGGGTGGCTGTGAGCCCAGTCACCACGGGCTGTGAGCCAAGTTCCACTATCAGGGCTCATGCCTCTGATGTGTTTCCATCCCCACCATAACCCGGGGAGAGAGAGATGCCCCATGTTTCATCAAATAAAATGCACCTATAAGCCCACAGTGGGAGTTGAGGGCACAGAAGGATGTTTGGGGGGGTGGGCACAGCTCCTCTGTTCTTGTCCAACATCTTGATGGACGGGCTCTTGGCCGGCCATCATCTTTCCAGTCAAGGGATCCAGGCCCAACATGCTTCAGACTTCGGCTGCTGTGGGGTGACGAGAAGGCTGAGGGCCCAGGAATCCAGCTGGATGTCTTTAATCCCCGCTGAGAGTCGACTGGTGGCACAAGAAGCAGCACTGGGCTACTCACCACGAGGCCGGTAGTTTGAACCCACCAGCTCCTATTCTGCGGAAAAAAAGACCCGGAGAGAGGCGCCCAGGGAAAGGAAGGTGGAAGGGACTGCGAATCAGCTCTCCTTAGTCCAAGGGGTCGCTCAGTGTTGGGACCCACTCAACAGTGTCCCCTCCCCCCCACAAAAACACACACATACACACATGTACACATAGTTGAGCTTCACTGATGTGTTAGACAGGGTTCCCTAGAGAAACAAAACCAGGACACTAACAATTCTCTCTCTATGTATATAGATAGAAAGATATATAAAATAAGGAATAAGGGCTGAACCCCGGTTGTGTAGTGGTTGTGCATGGGACTGCGGCTCACAGGGTTGGCAGTTCAAATCCAGCAGCAGCTCTCCAGGAGCAAGGCTGAGCCTCCTACTCCCACCAGGGGGGCAGTGATGCCCACACACAAAAAAGAAATACACAGTTAACTAATCTATAAAGCAGGTCAAATGGCTCGGTGCAACTCACTTGCGTGAGACAGCTGGGACACTGGCAAGCCTTCAAGTCTTGAGGGTCGCCAAGTAGTCCTCTGTAGAGCCATTCAGACTATCCAGCCACAAGCAGCAAACAGCAAAGCAGGTCACCAACAGTCAGCCAGATGACAGAGTCTGCATTTCAGAGATGTCTATTCCAGGAGCGTGTCCCACGGGTAGGTGTAGCTTGGAGATCGAGGGACAGGACAAACAAGGCAGCTGGCTGGTCTGAAGATCTAAGAGCAAGAGAACTAGGCCGGGACTTTCAGAGCTATATATGTTTGCACCCATCAGTTGATTACATGTGTTCATTGGCCACGTCGTCACCACAGACCTACCTATGTTCTTTGGCCATGTTGGCACAACTAGCCTACCCATCACAACTGGGTGGCAGATACACAGTTCAGCATTGGTCTCAGACTCACAGACCCACTAGCCAGGCATTAGCAGCAGCTTCTCAATCTCTGTCAAATGAACATGCTAATGACTCCTGTTCCTGGAATGAGACCGAGAAATCATGGGACGGCTTCATTACGTCAAGCCCATACTCAACCAGCAAGGTGGCCAGCCTGGCGAGGAGGGAGGGTGTCCAGAAACCATATCCCTGCCTGGAGTCCATTCCAAGTCCACCTCAACTCAGTGACCCTGTCCACCGTCAGGGCTCCCTGCAACAGGTCCGGGCTGTCGTGGGTCAAATCTGACTTGGAAAAAGAAAAGTGCAGCCAGATTGCTCCTTGGAGACCAGGACGGTGCGATGGCCTCTCACACTTTGGCCATGGGGTCAGGAGAGATCGGGCCCTGGAGGGAGGACATCACGCTTGGTGCAGCAGAGGGACGGAAAGAGAGGAAGGCCCTGGACCAGGCGGATGGACGCGGCGGCTGTTTGAGTGGGGTCTCAAACATCGGAACAATTGTGAGGACAGTGTGGACCGGGTGGTATTTCTTTCTGGTGTGCGTGGGCTCGCTGTGCGTCCCAACTCACTCGAGGACCCGTGGAAACAATCGCTTGAGAGATCAGCAGGCCGTGTGGTTGCAGAACAAGGACAGACTGCAGGGCTTAAAGTCAAGAAGGGGTGCGTCAGGGCTGGGTCCTTACTCGGTCCCTAGGCTGGGCAAGTCATCGGAGACGCTGGGCTCCATGAAGACGACGATGACGTCAGCCCGGGGTTCGGCTTGTTGACAGCGTTGCTCACTGAAGCTCTTGCTGATGGAGATCAGGGATTGCATGGATGACGACTCCATGCCTTTATTCCCCACCAGCCCATCCTGTGAAGTCCAGAAAAGATTGGAGTCGTCAACGGTTTCCTCTTGCAGGGGTCCACATTCGATGCTATCATGGAAGCAGCCATGAAGACATCAAATGGCGGCTGAGCCCCGGTGGCGCAGTGGTTGTGTGCAGGCCACAGGGTTAGTGGTTCAAATCCAGCAGCAGCTCTCCAGGAGCAAGGCTGGGCCTGCTGCTCCCATCAGGGCAGTGAGGTGAGAAGAAAAAAAAAGAAAGAAATCAAATGGCATACAGCCCTGGGTAACTCTGCTGAGCAAGACCTCTTTAAAGCACCGAGGAGCAAGGTGAGGACTGAGGTGTGTGGAATCCGAGACGGTCAATGGTGTCGTCAATGTTCTGTGAGATCTTAAATAAGGAAGACTGAAGGGGAACTGGTGCCTTGGATGACGTCGCTGGTGAAGACCCTGGAGAGTACCGGGGACTGTCATAAGGACACAGCTGTGTGGGAAGCAGGTACAGCCAGCACGCTCCTCAGAGACAAGGATGGTGAGGCTTTGTCTCACGTACTTGGGCCTGTGGTCAGGAAGGATCGGCCCCTGAAAAATGAAGCCGGGCCTGGTGAAGGAGAGGGACAGTGGGCGAGGGGAAGACCTTCCACAGGATGGTGGAGACAGCGGCTACAGCAGTGGGTTCACACATGGCCACCGTGGTGACCGTGAAGCCAGAGCGGGCAGTGATTTGCTCTGGTGTACCAGGCCACGATGCGTCATACCGACTGGGCAGCGCCAAACAGCAACATTCTTCTGCTCCCAGAGAATGGAACCGAGACCCCAATACAACCAACGCGCTGAGTTATGGGCTTCAAGCGGATTCCACTCAGAACAAACCCGGGGGCTTTTTGAGACTTCAGATGGTTACGGGAGCAGACAGCTGGCTCCTTGTCCTGGGAGCAGCGGGCGGGTTCGAACCACTGGCCTGGCAGCTCAGTGAGTAACCCAGTCCACCACCAGGGCCCCTCCACAGAGGCCGGGCGAGGCATGCAGCGCAGGGTGGGGCCGGCCGAGGACGTCTTCTGGGGGATACAAGTTCTCTACAAGGGGACGTCAGAAGGGTGGTAGAAGTGTGGGATTAAAAGATAAAGGCACTTCCCCAGGAATTCGTTGGGGCCCCTCTCTCTGGAACTGGGGAGTGCTCGCACAGGTGTGTGAAGATGCGCCTCGCCGTGCACGTCAGCGTCTGAGGGACTTTTCGCTGGGTTTCCCTCCAGTCGAGAGAGAGACTGTCACGGAGCTGGCCTTTTCACCAAATCCCACCCAGCAGCGCTCGTGGTGGGTCAAGTTCATGGAGCATTTCCATCTCAGAAACACATGCAGGGGGCAGCCCTACTGTGAGCTCCAGGGACTCGCCCAATGGTTCAGAATGGACTGGGCGTCAGGAGTTGAGAAGTCAAAGCCGTGGAGTTGGGGGGGGCCTCTGGGGTCGAGTGGCCACTTCCTGTGGGTTACCCTGGCTGGGAATCTTTACAGGAGTGGAAAGGCTTGTCTTTCTGCGGGCTGGTGGGTTCAAACGGGTGACCTTGTGGTTACAGGACACCGTGTGCCCAGCCCCCTAGGCCACCTGGGCACCCTCACCGCACCATTGGGGGCTGCCCACGGGTGGGTCACACAAGATTTGCATTGTTGAAATCCTGCCATTCCCCACTCTATCTTTAGTTCTTGGACCCCATTTGCAGGGTGGCTTGAGCCGTTCTAGACCAGACACAACGTGGTGCCTGGGTTCACATCTCGGGGCGCATGCTCATCGCGGGGGTCGCGGGATCCTCCTGGGCCTCTGAGCCACCCTCCGCCCATCCCTTCCCCCCACCCAGGGCCTGCGGCGGGAGATCCAGGCGCACGGGCCGCGCCTGGAGGAGGTGCTGGAGCGCGCCAGTGCGCTGGCGGCTCTGCGCAGCCCGGAGGCCGAGGCGGTGCGCAGCGGCCTGGAGCAGCTGCGGGGCGCCTGGGCCGGCCTGCGGGAGGCGGCCGAGCGGCGGCAGCAGGCGCTGGACGCCGCCTTCCAGGTGGAGCAGTACTACTTCGACATGGCCGAGGTGGAGGCGTGGCTGGGCGAGCAGGAGCTACTGCTGATGAGCGAGGACAAGGGCAAGGTGCGGCGGCCGCCGGGACGGGGGGTGGGGGCCCTGGGAGGGCGGGAGCGCGGCGGCTCGCTCACCGCGGGCGCCTGTGTCCCCAGGACGAGCAGAGCACCCTGCAGCTGCTCAAGAAGCACCTGCAGCTGGAGCAGGGCGTGGAGAACTACGAGGAAAGCATCGCTCAGCTCTCGCGCCAGTGCCGGGCGCTGCTGGAGATGGGACACCCCGACAGGTGGGCGGGGCCCGCGGGGCGGGGCCAGGCGGGCTGTGGACAGGAGGGGAGGCCCCAGTGACGTTTGAGCAGGTGGGCTCAGGGGTGTGTGTGGGGCAGGGTTCCAATGTCTCAGACTGAGGAGGGACCTTCTTCCTCCGGGCTGTGGGAGCACAGAGAAGCCTGAACACCCCCCACCCCTTGAGGTCAGGGGGCTGGGGCAGCCGCACCTGTGGTCAAGGGCAAGTGGGCCAAGGCAGAACTTTTTGAGACTTGGACTAGCAACGAGATGTGAGAGAGAGGCACAGGGTGGACGTGGGTCCCAGAGCTAGGAGGTGGGGCTCAGGAAGAGGGGTGGGAAGGAGAACAGGAACACACACACACACACACACACACACGCACACACACCTGCCCCGTGCAGATCAGGGGGAAGGGCAGCACCATGCAAACGGAAACAGGATATGAAATGGGGAGGGTTGTAGGATGAGGGACATTATGACTTACCCTGTGCACTGGGGTGACAACAATGAGGTGTGAGCTTGGGAGAGCAGAGGCCATCCTGAAGGAATCCGGGGGCATTACACCACCTGGGAGGAGTCGAGGGTCTCCCTCTGAGACTGCATCCTGCCCGCCTCCACCCCCACCCCTGCCCCTGCAGCGAGCAGATTAGCCGGCGGCAGTCTCAGGTGGACCGCCTGTACGTGGCGCTCAAGGAGCTGGGCGAGGAGCGGCGCGTGGGGCTGGAGCAACAGTACTGGCTGTACCAGCTCAGCCGCCAGGTGGACGAGCTGGAGCACTGGATCGCCGAGAAGGAGGTGGTGGCGGGCTCCCCAGAGCTCGGCCAGGACTTTGAGCACGTCACGGTGAGCACTGGGCCCAAGAAGAAGGTCAGGAGTCACCGGATAGGGCACTCAAGCCCTCCTGGCCTCAGTTTCTCTGTCCCTAATAGGAGGATAATTACTGCATTCACCTCGGGGCTCTCCTGTGTGGGAAGTGGGTTGCAATACTGTAATGCCAAACACAGGGAAGCCTGGTGGCCTAGTAGCTTACAAGTTGGGCTGCTAGCGTCAAGGCGAGCAGTTCAAAACCACCAACCACTCCTTAGTAGAGTAGAACGCTCCCACTTTCTCCAAAGCACAGCTAAGAACGCCCTATGGAACCATTCTCCGTAACACACCGGGTCGCCGTGAGTTCTCTTTGGCACACTGGGTCACTGTGAGTTCTCTAACACAGGGTCACTATGAGTTCTCTCTAACACATCGGCGTCGCTGTGAGTCAGAATCTGTTCTACACCACAGATTTGTGTTGACTTTTTTTTAATGTTTTATTGCTTTTATTTTTGTCCGAGGATGGGGGAATCAGGGATTCCCACTGAGAGATGTGGAAGTCAGTTGCCCAAGCAGCATGATTGTATTGAATGATGTATTCATTTCTCTGCCAAGAGCAGGGTAGATGAGATGGTAGGTGGGAAGGACGGAGAGGGACAGGAAGAGGGACTGAGAAGGGGAGAGGGACAGGGAGAGGAAGAAACCTGGGGAGTAGGAAGTTGGCGTGGGTTGACTTTTTAAAAAGTGCTTAGGCCAGTCTTCAGCAGTACAGTATGGGTGGTGGAAGCTATTGGGCATCATCAAGTCAGCCCCAACCCTTAGCAGCCCCACTTACAACAGAAGAAACACCTCCTGGGCTTGTGGCTTCTTCACAGCCATTGCTCTTCTTCACCCCGTGGTTGCAGCCGCTGTGCCAGTCCTTGAGGTGCTTCCTTTTCACTGCCGACCCTCAACCAACCATGAGGCCCTGCTCCAGTGACTGGTCCTCCCTGACATATTCTGCGATGATTCCTACAATGCTCCATGCTGTTGTGGTGGTTTAGATGATTTGAGGGAATAGGTAGAGGTTTTTCCCCACCTAACGGTTTAAATATATTTAAAAGAGTGTGCAATCATCACCAAAATCTGACCTCAAACATTTTCCCAACCCCATACCCAGGATTGTTAACTCCCCATGACTGCCACCCCCACCCCCACACGCTCCCACTTGTAACCCCAAGGAACTGACACCCTATTTTACTGTGTCCATTCACCCACCCATCCTGGACTTCATACAAAGAAAATCATACCCTCCAACCCCCCCGACAATGACTACAAAATAAAACACATAAACACCAATCCACAATCAGGCAGAAGATGGCAGAAACCAGAACAAAGTTAAGATGGGTTGAAAGGGAAAACAGCTGATAATATTTAAATGTCAAGCTAACGACACCTGCAGTCTCCCATTTTCCAAGGCACTCTGTCTGAAGGCAAGGCTGTTCACATCTCTGGTCACTGGCCCAGGGGAACCCAGGGGATTTTGCAAAAATGGAGTTTGGACCCTCACTGCGAACCGAGTGCTTACAATCTAAGCTACAACACAGTTTATTCCTCTGATCTTGGACCCCTCCATCCACAACCCTTGGATCACATGGGCCAGTCTGCTGCCTCTGTGTGGACCTCACTGACACCTCACTGTCAATTTTAAGAGAAGCCTTTCTAAGACCTCAGATTCTAGTCCTGTGATAACCAGGCACTGTCCAATTTCATCACCACACCTTGCTGTAGCGCACATCTCCAGTGTCACTCCGTGAGGGCAGGCCTGGAGCAGGAACATGTTGTCAGAATTAACTCTTCCCAGATTAGGGCTTGTGTTAGTCTGGGTAAACTAGAGAAACAAACTCATAGACTTGCCTATAGATATAAGGGTAAGGTTTATATACAAGAGGAATGGGACATTGAGAAAGCATCCCAGCCCAGTCCAGTTCAAAGTCATAAGTCCGATATTAGCCCATATGCCCGATACCAGTCTATAAAGTCTCCTTCCAACTCACGAAGTCACAGGTCAGTGAATACAGAGTCCTGGCGCTGCCAGGGGTCTCCCTAGGGTCCTCGCTTCCAGGCCTCAGGGTCCATCAACAGCATCCAGTGGTGGTAGAAGCAACTCAGCACTGGCAGGGGTCTCTATATGGCTTCTCCAGCTTCAGAGGTCTGGTTCCATCAGGGTAAGGCCGTGTGGCTTCTCCTCCAGCTCCTTGGATGTTGCCATCTTGTCTGTAGTTCTTTGTCTCAGAGACTGACTCCCAACAACTGGGGAGATAGCTTCTCATCTCCACCAGGGAAATATCACGAGATTTCCCAGAAGTCTCAGGAGAAAGCCATGCCCACACAGAGGCCTCATTGGCTACTCAATGGCTATCTCCAGATTAACAGGCTAGACTCCACCCCTACATCTCAATCATGAAATTAACTTAAGCACATGACTGCCACAGGGCTCACGATGAAATGCAGGTTAAAATTCCATTCAGGTATCTAAAGTATGTGTGCATAGATATCTG
>PVJH01047184.1:0-11452 GCA_004026705.1 Nesogale talazaci
CCGCCCCACCCCGCCCCCGTCACCGCGCTTCTGTTACACCATCTTTGCCTGACTCTCTCCGGCTTCTCCATTGAATGGCTAATGTGTATGTGAAATAAAGAAATAAAGACAAAACAAAAAGCCAACGCGCCTTCGCTTGCGTCGCGGCGGCGTCCTCGTCGCGGGAGCGGGTCCTCCTCGGGCCGGCATGGCATTCGGGTGGCCGAGGGAGCCGGGGACCGGGCCGACCTCCCGACCCCCGCCCTTGTCGCCCCCAGCCCGGAATAAAGAAGCATCACTGGGATCCAGTCTCGGTTCTGCCGTGTTGGTTCCCCCGGGCGAGGGCCCGCGAGGGCCCCGCGCGCGCGCACGCACCCACCCACCCACACCCACACCCACACACACACACACACACACACACGGGCGCTCGTGGGCAAGACCAGTTGCCGCGCGCATGAGTGCTTAATGGGTCGGCCAGGGCCTTAGGGCGGGGCCAGCGCCCTTCCAGACCTCCAGGCCCTGGGCCCTATTAAGGAGGGGGGGGAGGGTCCTCGCTGGCGATCCATCTCCGCCTGGGCCCTTTGGGGCGGCGCAGCGCATCTCCGACTCAGCGGCCCGGGGCTGAGACCCCGGGAACGCGGAATCACCGCACCTCGGGGCTCATTGCCGCCTGCTCCGACAATCCCCGCTCGGTCTTGATGGGCCGTGCCGCCCCAGCCGCACCGTCGGGGGGCCCGGCACCGGCGGGGGGCGCGGGCTGCGGGCGCGCGGCCGCCTCCACCCTGCGGCCCGTTTCCCGGTGGGCACTGTCCTCGCGGCCGCGAGGCGCCGGCCGTCGGCGGGCCCCGGAGGGCGCAGGGCCCATGGCCAGCGCGGCCGCCTGGTCCCGCAGCAGCCGCACCAGGAAGCTGATGTACTTCATGGCCAGGCGCAGCACTTCGTTCTTGCTCAGCTTCCGGTCGGGCGGGTGTGTGGGCAGCAGCTTCCTGAGCTCCGCGAAGGCGCCGTTCACGTTCTGTTGCCGCCAGCGCTCGCGGCTGTTGGTGAACACGCGCCGGGCCACCTTCTGGGGCTGGTGACCTGAGGATAGGTGGTAAGGGGCTGGGGCCGAGGCTCGGAGGATGCCCCCTCCCACCCTGGCTTGGGCCACCCCGCACCATGGTGGGGGGGCTAAACCCAGACAGCTCCTCGCCACCCCCCCCCCACCCCACTACCAAACCCTGTTGCAGGTGGCTGAAGTTGCCGAGCGCAGAGATGGCGACTGCCAGTCTGGGGACCCGTGGGAGGTCTGAATAGGACGTGGGGGTGGAGTTGTTGGTGTCCAGAGAGGAAGCCTGCTTGTGGCCATGCCCCTGCTGATGTCTGGCATGCTGGGGCGTGTCTGCTGGCCTAACAGAGTGGCCGTGGATGTCTGTGGCAGTCACCATGTCGCTATGGTCAGGACATTTTCCTGGGTGGCTGGCCCCTGTGCAGCTGTGGTTCCACGCCGGTCCTCCATGTGGTTGTGGTCCTGTGTTTGTCGCCCCTGCCCACCCCCCACCCCCCGCCGCCCCAAGTTGCTATGGGTCTACATCTGCTCCCCCTCCCCCGGTGGCTGTGCCTCTGTGGCTCGTCTGTCCCCCACGTGCCTCTGCTGCTGTGGCCATCCCCCGTCGCTGCCTGTGGGCCTGCGGTTTCATGTCTGTCCCTGGGGTGGCAGTACATGGGAGGGGAGGCTGTGACTCAGCGCTCCCTGCACCATGTGCGGCCGTGGCTGTGCTCTCGTGGCTTGTTGGGGTGGCTGCAGTGGCGTGGCATGAGACTGTTTCCCGTAGAGCTCTCACGAGTCCAGAAGCCCCACGTGGGTGTGGGGGGGAGAGCACGGGACGCAGATGTGGGTCCCGTGCAGTCACTGCTCTCTCTTTCAGCACACCAGTGAGCACGCGCACACACACACACACACACACACACACACGCTCACCCTCAGCCAGGTCCAGCTCACAGTGACTCGGTCTCCGTTTCAGCCGGCTGCTGGGGAAGATGCCAAAAGGGCCTGCCGGCCCAATGTAGAGGCTGTAAGGGGTCATGGGTCACTAAAGCCTTGTGGGCAAGGCCCTCCTGACCCTCGCCACCCCTCCCCCACTCCCTAGTCCTTCACTGACCTGTTAAGGAAGGGGTGAGGGTGGTAATGCAGGGCCAAGGCAGGTGGGCCCGTTCCCAGGGCAGAAATTTGCAGCAGAGGGGGCCGCAGGGCCGTCAGCTCCGTGGTGGGCACACCTGCCCCTGCAGGGCTGCTGTGGCCCAGGCTGATCACCGGCACCCCAGGGGGAAGCCTGGGGAGTGGGGAACCTGGCTGGCCTACCTCCTCTGCCTTCGGGGGCCCAGGTGAGGCTGGCTCTGGGGGCAAGGTGGGGGCTGGGCTGGGAGCACACGCCATCTCTGCCTTCTCGGTCATGGTGGAACCCACCTCTGTCTGGGCCTGGGGCGGGCACATGGACCCCGAGGGGGCACTCACCTGTGGGAAAGGAGGAAGTCAGTGGGGAGGGAGGACGCAGCTATTACCTGTTGGCCCCACATGCCTCCTTCTGGAATGCTGAGGGCCTGCGAGGTAGGGCTCAGGGGGCAGAGGCCAGGCAGGTGGGGGGTGGGCCTAGAAAGGAGTCCAAGCTAGGCCCCTAGAGATACTGAGGCCTGATAAACCTGCTCTGAGTTACCTGAAGGCCACCTTCTTCCAGCCACTGAGCAACCTTCTCTGCTTCCCAATTGGCTGCTGGCAGTAGGAGGTGGGGAGGGGGGGATAAGGGGGGGGTGAAATGCAAATGCAGAGGTCCCCTGGTTGATCCTCAGAGCCTTTGAGATCCCAAATCGAGCCCGTGCACCCCACGGGCTAACCCTCAGATGTGATCCTGAGACCTCCTCTTTGACTCATGGATGCCACGTGACCACGAAATCTGGCCAAGATTGGCCTGAGCCTCCCGGGATGCCCAGGCAGCCCTGTGGCCCAGACCGTCCATGCCTCTGCAGCTCTTGCCAACCTGCCCCTGAGTCTGAGCCCACCCACCACGATTGCGCCTGTGAGCTCTTACTAGCCTGGCTCCCCCCCCCCCCCGTCCCCCCAATGCTGAACAGGATCTCTGAACACTGCCCTCAAGCCCCACACAGTTAAGCTGCAGGCCCCACCCCTCCCCGGAGATCCACCCGATCAGCACTCACTCATGAACCCTGCTCCCATGTAGTGGCGTGTCCCCCCAAAGCCTGGCTCTCCCTACAAAGGCCTGGGCCCTTCTAGCCCACTGCATTATTTTCCTACAGGAGCTCCAGCCAGGCTGAGGAAACCTGCCTGGCCTGCCCCGGAATGAATGAAGCCACACATGTAGGGAGATCCCAGATCCTTCAGGTGGGGGTGGGGACTCTCTTACCCCAGTGCTGGTCCCACCGCCTGGTGACGGCCTGGCCTCGGTCCCCTCGGGGCCAGGATGCTGTGCCGGCTTCAGGGGTGGCCTCAGTGCATGCTGCAGCGGCCAGTCGGCTGCACTGACCAGACCATGCTCTTAGACCTGGCCACTTCAAAGGTCCAGAGGGCTGGGCGACTATGGTGGCTGTGGTAGTGGTGGCGGCGGCGGCGGTGGCGGCAGCAGCGGCAGCGGTCGCGGTCGCAGCCCCCCAGAGAAAGTGAGCTTTCCAGTCGGCCTGCCCACTCCCTGGACAGCTTCCTCCCCTGCCCGGAGCAGCGGCCAGAGGATGCTGGGTCCGTGAAGATAAGGGCCTGGCTGCCTGGCTGTGCCAGATAAGGAGCCGTGCTGACCCCGGAGGAAACCGATGGGGCGGGGAGCTCAGCGCTCAGGGCCTCAGGGCCCCGCCCCTGGCGGACACAGGCAGGACTCTCCCTCGGCCTGTTGCCCCTAGCGGGCCGTGGGAGGGATGGTTCGAGCCAAGCAGAGGGGAAACTGAGGCAATGAACTGGTGGCCTCCTACTTGCATGCCCCCTCTCTACCCGTAAGTCATGCTGATGGGGGTGGGGAAGGGCCTTTTCCAGTCTAGGAGAACCTCGTGATTAAGCTCCCTCCCCCTCTGGTTCCTCTTTTTAGAGTCCAACCCAGGCTTTCTGCCACTCCACCTCCGTGTGTGTGTGTGTGTGTGTGTGTGTGTGTGTGTAGGGGGGGGACACAGCTCGGTCTAGATTCAGGTGAGGGGGCGACAGGTATGCTTACATGTCCTAGTGCTCAATCCAGGTCACTGGGTCTAGTGAGATCTAGAGGAAGGCACCCCAATTTTGAGCTTCATACCCACCTCACCCCCATACCTGGCCATGCCTATGTGGGGCATGACCAAGTGGGTGTGTGTGGGGGTGGGGGGGGTGTGTTGGGTAGGTAAGCTGGACTGGGGTCAGGTCAGCCCCTCTGAAGTTTTCTGAGGGACGGGGTGCATCAACCAAGTGCCAAGTGGCCAGACTGTTCCTCCTGGGTCAGTCCAGCTTTACAGTGGGCATCTGGGGGACCGACCACTGCCTTGTCACCCAGTGCCACCAAGACCACCCCTTAGGGCTGGGGGCAGCAGCAGGCCAGGAAGTGCAGGCCACAATCATTTCCCGGGAGAAACAGCAGCTGATGTTTCATTCATAGGAGTTCATCGGGAGGCAGCTTCTCCGAGTGTCATTTGCAGAAGGGGCGCACGACCCCCGTCTGTACCCCCCCCCCCCCAGCGAGGCCAAGGTCACAGGGTTCCAAATGTAGCTCGTGGCCGGAGTCGGGGTTCTGCCTCTGGGTTCCCCATGAACGTTAGACCCCCATGCTCCAGTGGGCAGTCACCCGGCCTGGGCCTCCGAGCCCACCCCCACGGGGCGCCCGGCAGGATGCACCTGCTCTGAACGGATGCACACAACGCCTGGTTCCGGTCCGGCTTCCTCCACTGCGGGCCCCAAGGGAACTGGGCTAAAGAAGCCAGGCGGCGAGGCCAGACCACGTGGGGGTTTCGTGGTGAACGCCGCCGCGCAGCCTTGACGCCAGGAGTGCACGGCGGATGGTAGAGGGGGCCCCAAAGCACACCCCGCTCCGGTACCCGCGCATGGCTGCCCCCCGGTGGTCACATCAAGAATCGCAGGCGCCAGCTTCCAAAGCTGAGTTGAGTGTCCCTGCTGGGGACATAAACACTTCACAGATACTTCTGACCACACCCCTGCCCTACAGGAATAGACACCGTCCTGGGCAGACTACAGAACTCCCCTGGGGTAGGGGGTGTGGCTCGAACAAAAAGATATGAACACCCCCTGAACATGCATGGGGCAGAGGGACGGGCACAGGGCACGGCCAACAGGCCACAGGCAGCTCCCAACACAGACAAAGGACAGTGAAAGGAAGGTGGCATCTTTTTATTGCTTCAGTCTGGGCTGGGCCCAGCAGCGGCTCCTGGCCTCGGGCCTTGGGCCTCGGCGCAGTCAGTGGTGGCAGGGGCATCAAGACCGGGCGTCGGGCTGTGTGAGTAGCAGCACTGGTCCCCGTGTTGACAAGTGCCCTGGAGGGAGGATGGTGGCTGTGTGAAACCCTGGCTAGGCTGGGGCCCACTTCTCCCAGGCCCACGGGCCTCGGGACCCTGCCCCAGCTCCGGGGTGCCAGGCTGCCTGGGGAGGCTGCCGACCCTGCACTGGCACCAGGGGGCACTCACCTCCCTGAACCTCTTGCAGGGAAAGTTCTTTAGCCGGGCAGCTCGCTGGGCTGGGTCCTCAGCTGGTTCTTTCCGCTTGCCCCTCTGCCCGACGGCACTGCCTGGTGTCTGACCCCTATGCAGGAAGCCGTCACCAGGTGCTGAGACCTGGCTGGCCTCTGCCTGCCCCCCAGCCTGGCTGAGGGTTCCCCCCCCCCAGACTCCACTCACCCTGGCCGGGCACGCGGCCGGGGCCCCCAATTGGCCTCAGGGTTGGCCTGGAAGCGCTTGAGTCCCTGCTGGCGAGAGCTGGGGTTGGCGTCCTCCCGGATGGTGAAGTTGGCCTGCAGACTGGGGGGGGGGGGGGGGAGGGAAGGCAGGGGTCACTGAAGGGGCAGGACAGACTGTGAAGACTCCCTTTGCCTGTGGGTTCCAGTGCCTTCCTGCAGTTACCAGGCGCTTCCCGAGACCTGCTGTGTGCCCTGGTGCTATGTGCACTGTAGCAGGCCAGCAGTTTGGACCCAGCAGCGGCTCTCTGGGGGAAAGATGAGGCTTTCTATTCCCATAAAGACAGACGGTCTGGGACACGCACAAAGGGACGTTCCGTCCAAGAGGGACACTGTGAGGGGCAGTTGGCTTGAGGCAGGGAGTTTGGGCTTCTGTTGAATAAACCCTAGGGGGGCAGTTCTACGCTGCCCTGTAGGGGCGCTGTAACAGAGTGGAACAGAAACCAATAGATTGGGGGTGCGTTGTTTGGGGTTTTTTGTTTTCTGAGAGGGGGGTTAGATTTAAGGTGGGAGCCGTCGAAGGTTCTGAGCAGAAGGAGGGCCATGCGCAGGCTTGGGTGCTCACGGGCGCCCTCTGGTGGCTGGAGAGGGCAGGGAGCCAGGCGCTGGCGGAGAAGCAGAGAGGAGAATGGAAGCAGGGGAGGTGGGGACGTTCAGGATCTCCATAATTAGTCGCTTGATCACACGTCAAATAAAATAGAAGAAGAAGAAGCGTGTATCTCATAAGCCCGTGGGTCCCCGGGGCCGGGGAATGCGCCCCGCGGGCCTCTGTACCTGGGCTCCACGCTGAGGATGCGGAAGGCCGGGCTGGTCTCCGACAGCCGCTCCCGCTTCACCGGACACTCCTTTTCCTGGGCAACAGAGGGCAGGGGTCCGTGACACCGGGCAAGGATGGGCAAGGGTGGAGGTGGGGGCGGTCCGGCCCTCAGGTACTCAACCCTGCCCTCTCCCCGCCCCCGCCCCTCACCCAGCATCGCATGATGTCCCAGAGTACTGAGGTGGGGGCGTCGGTCTTCACTGCGTTCTTACAGGCGTGGGAGAGGGAGACTCTGAAGCCGGCATGCAGGAGGGCGGACCTGGGGAAGAGAGAGCCCGGGAGGGGGCTGGGCTTCAGACCCGGCCTGTGGGGGTGTGGGTGGGGGAATGGGCGCAGGGGCAGGGCTTCCCATGACCACAGGGCCCCCCTACTGCCAGAGCCTGCCAGGACACAGCTCTGGGCCTCTTTGGAGCAGGCCAGGTGCCGGCAGCCTGCTCCCCCGCGGCCTCACCGCAGCTGCAGGAGGCTGGGCGTGTTGCAATGGATGGTGCTGCTCAGATGGTCCAAGGTATAGTAGAGGGGCACGTCCGGGAGCTCCTGCAGCCGAGGGCGGGTGGGCGTGGGAAAGTGGGTGGGCGTGCACGGGGCAGGTGCTGGTAAAGACCCCCCCTCCTGCCCCGGCCCCGCCCCCACCTCCGTGACGACGCTCAGGACTCCTCGGATGCGCTCGGAGGTGTGGAAGCGGCCGGGGTTGGCGCTCACGGCCTGCAGGACGCGGCCCACGAAGTCTAGGTCGTGGAGGGGCTCTGCCCATATGGGACCGCCGAGCTGTGGACGCACGGGGGTCCGGTGGGCAGAACTGCTCCGGCCAGGGCCCCAGCCCTCCAGCCCCCCTCCCTCTCCCAGCGGCCCCACCTGGTGCTTCTGCCCACAGTGCTCACACTCGGGCGTCACTGGAGGCCCGCAGGCCGCCGAGAACTTGATCCTGCCAAGAGAAGGCAGTCAGGGCTGGCGAATCCCCGGGGCCCTGCCCAGCATTCCCCGGCCAGCCTCACTCACCGATTCCCCGAGGCTGCCGAAGCTCTGCCGAGGCGCTGGAGGTGGAAGGCCCCGCAGCCCACACACTGGAACACCAGGGCCTGCTTGCTGCAGCAGAGGCGGGGAGGGTGGGGGGTGACCCCAGGTGGAGGCCAGCACGTCACACCACACCCTGAACTTCTCCAGCACATCCCCAGGGGCAGGACTGTGCCCCCCTCCCTCCCTCTATTTCTCCAGGCAGGGTCTTCTTTTTGCTTTCTGCAACCTCTGGGGCCAACCTCCCCTGACCGCATCGCAGGCTGACCTGGCTGAGGCCTTGACCTTGGCCTGGCCCGTAAAGATCCGGACAAACACTCTCACATAGAAGTCTGCGCTGATGCTGAGCAGTGGGACGAGGAAGCGCTGGTAACAGTTGGCCCGGAGGTCAAGGCTGTGCAGGACGATCCGCAGAGCCTGGTCACCGGTGGGTGGGCATTAGTAACTTGCTGCTCCCCCTCCCCCAAGGAGCAGCACACCCGACCCCCACCCTGGAGCTACAGCCCTGGATTCTGGCCCCAGCGGCATCATGGACACCTGGCTGAATGACCTCTACTTCTGCCTCCTAGACACACAACACATACACACACACTCATTCCTGCGGGGGCTCTGTCCCTGTCTCTCAGAGCCTTGTGGGGCACAGGGTGGGTGAAACCCCCAGGTCCCGACATAGAGGAGTCAGATGGGCATGGGTGTCAGCGCACTGTGGGTGAGGAGGCCCAGAGTCCTGGCCGTGGATGCACTCGGGGGCAGGATGTGTGGGGACCCTGGAGTTTTTCGGACCTGCCTAGTTGGGTCCCCACAGTGACCCCAGGGGATTGGTGCCCTCTTTGCACCCATTTTACAGGTAAGAGAAATTGAGGTCCAGGAAGTTGTCTCTCGGTGCTGGGAGAGACCAGCAAAGCTAGGCATGGAGACCAGAACTGAACCCAGCTCTGGAAACGATGGTTTGAAAATTGGTGTTCACTGGGCTGAGCCCCGGTGGCCTAGTGGTTGAGTGCAGGACTGGGGCCCATTGAGTTGGCGGATCAAATCCAGCAGCAGCTCTCCAGGAGCAAGGCTGGGCCGCCTACTCCCACCAGAAGGCAGTGATGCCCTCCCACCCCAAGAAAAAAGAAAAATGGTGTACATACACACACACACACACACACACACACACACACACACCCCACACCCCTCAACGACGCTGCTGGCTAGCGAGGAGGCTGTGTCACTCGCAGCGAGGTCTGCATCTGGCCTGGGCCTGGGGAGGTTGCCGTGGGGGCTCACCATCTCATGGCAGGCGCGGCTCTTAAGGGCCATGGCCCCGTACTTGCTGTAGCAGGTCTCCCCGCTGTTGCCTGCCAGCACCGCCATGTCTGTGCAGGTCACACACAGCAGTCCTGCGGGGAGGGGCGGGCAGTGATGGCCCTCCAAACAGGCCCCCACCCCCACCCTCCACCCTCGCCACCAGCAGCCCCAGGCCCAGCCCTGGCCTCACCTCCTTCACTCACGGCCTGTACTGCCGCATCCAGGAAGGGCGAGGGGCTGCCATAGGGGTCCAGGTCAATGACGTCAAAGCGTTCTGAGGCCCTCTGATGCTGGTACATCAGTATCCTGGGGGAAAGGAAGGGGGGAAAACTTTCAGGGCAGGCCTCGGCTGGACAGCTGTTTGGGCTTGGACGTGGGGCCAGCTGCCCGGGTTCAAGTCCTGGCTTGGACAGGACTTTTCTGCTTTGGGATTCAGACTCCTACCTCCACCGCAGCAAAGATTAACCTTGGGCGACCCTGGGGCAGCACAGGCAGGCCCAACACTGTTTGGAGCAGATGACAGATGTGAATTCCCTCAATCACTCAGCTCTCCAAACTGTCCCAAGGACTGGGACCTTCGGTGGGTCCCGATCCCACTGCTGAAAGGGACAAGCCCCTTCCCGCTGTCCTGCACCTTCCCTCTCCTTTGTCCATACCCCTTTTCAAGTTTACCAAATAATTGACTCATTGGTCACATTTGTTTGGTTATCTGTGATCCCAATGAGGTTCCGTTGGGGTCAGGATGCTGGTTCCCGCTAAAAGCAGCGGTTCTCAACCTGTGGGGTGCGACCCCTTGGGGGGGGGGGGCGAGCCTTTCACAGGCGTCAGTGTATTCATTGCAGTAGCAAAATGACAGTGATGAAGTAGCAGGGAGAATGATTTTTTGTTGTTGTTGTTTTTGTTTTGTGGGCCTCACTGCCTCTGGTGGTTGTGGGCGCCACCGAGTGCTGCTCCTGAGAGCCGCCGCTGGATTTGAACCGCCAAGGTTGTGGGCCACAGTCCCGCACTCAACCACTTACGCCACCGGGGCTCAGCCCAGGGAGAATGATTTTATGGTGGGGGAGGGTCACTATCACACGAGGAACTGTGAAGGGGTCTCAGCCGGAGGCAAGTGAAGAACCACTGCAGAGTGACAGCTAATGCATGTTCCAGGACTTGTCATCTCGAACACGGGGGGTGGGGGTGGGGTGGGGTGTGTGCTGCGCTGCGAACCGCAAGGACTGCAGTTTAAAACCACCAGCCATGGGAGACAAGTGAGACTTTTAACACCTATAAAGATTTATGGTCAGGCTGAGCCCCGGTGGCGTAGTGGTTGAGCTCGGGACTGCGGCCCACGGGCTTGGCGGTTCAAATCCAGCAGCGGCTCTCCAGGAGCAAGGCTGGCTAGCTCCCACGACCACCAGAGGGCTGTATGCCCCCCCCCCCCGAAAAAAAAGATTTATGGTCTTGGAAACCCACAGAGGCAGTTCTACTCTGTCCTACGGGGCTGCTCTGGGTCCGGACTCCACTTGATGGTAGGGAGTTTGAGTCCTGACTGCACATTCTTCTTCTGGCTTGTTTAAAAAGGCAACAAAGTTTTCTGAGTTCACGGGTTACACAAAACTCCCCAGCAATGGCTTCACCAGCCTCAGGCCACAAACGCCACCAGATGTTGTTTCCTGGTACACTCTGCCACCAAGAGTGCAATGTGCCCCACACTGGCCCCTCATTTGAATAACACTTTTCATTTGAATAACAAGAGAAGTCCAAGGAGTTACGTCTGACACGGAGATGATAATGGCCCGCAGCTTTGGTCCCAAGTCGGAATGCTACGAGACACTGTCATCGTTTTCATCAGTAGAGGAGCCCCCTGTAAAACTTGGCCTGGGTTTGCAGATTAGAACCAGGGGTCCGCAAACTATGGCCCTCGGGCCACCTGCGGCCTGCTGAGGACATTTATACACGTGTTTTTGCCACCGCTGCTTAGCAACCGACTCATCTCCGGACCCACAGTGAATTTGTTCATAGGTTTGTTATTTTTTTTTAAACTCTAGTCTGGCCCTCCAACAGTCCTGAGGGACAGTGAACTGACCCCCTCTTTAAAAAGTTTGAGGACCCCTGGATTAGACAAACGGGGGCTCAGAAAGGCTACATCGCTCGCCCAAGGGCACACAGAAAGAATGTGACCGAGTCAGGATGTGACCCAGCAGGTGGCCTGACTACTCCAGGGTCCACGCTTACCGGGCATCGGCCTGGCTGGGCTCTACCAGGTGGCCCACGTCATTAAGCTTCACGTTGTGGCGTATGAGGTCCACGGCCCGGGCAGAGGCGTCGTTGGCAACCACAGATCGGAGCCCTGGCACCTCTTGGGCGAAGCGGATGGAACGCAGGCCAGAGGCTGCCAGGCCCTCCAGCACCCGTAGACCCTCCTGTTGGGTAAACAGGGAACATTCCACTCACATCCGTA
>PVJH01047185.1:0-11439 GCA_004026705.1 Nesogale talazaci
AAAGGGAATCATACTATTGACAAAATTGTCCATACTATTGACAAAATGGAATCTTCTTTAAAAATTGAGGAACTGATAATAAGAGCTCAAGTAGAAAGAAAATGTTTTGAGAATGATGATGTCAACCAATGTACAAATGTGCTTGACACATGGAGGGATGTATGGATTGTGATAAGAGTTGTATGAGCCCCCCAATAAAGTGATTTTAAAAATTTTTTAAAAATCATAATTTAAGGCTGAGCCCCGGTAGCGTAGTGGTTGAGTGTGGGACTGCGGCCGACTGGCTTGGCGGTTCAAATCCTGCAGCAGCAAGGTTGGGCCTCCCACTCCTACCAGAGGGCAGTGATGCCTAAAAAGAAAAAAAAAAATCATAATTTAAAAATGAAGCTGTTTCTAGAGATCCCTTCTGTGATAGTGTGTCAAAGAAAGAGCTTGGCAGAGGGGGCTTCTCAGATTTCCATAGGTGACTCTGAAGCCCCTGGACCTCAGGGCTCCACCCCATGAGATGTGACACTCACGTTTGCTTCCCTCTATCCAGCTGGTCTTTTCTTTGCACTTCAGACTTGACCTGTTATGCCAATTTCACTTCAAATCTCAAAGTCTTTATCATTCCTAGTAGATTTTACTGCTTCTCTGCATGTCCTGACCTGCAGACCAGTTTCTTCAGATTCAACGGTTTCCCTATGGAAAAAAATACCATTTTCAAAAGTGTTTTGTTTTTGTCAAAGGTGTTGCTGTGAATGGGTGAGATCAAGTCAGTTCCAACTCCCAAGGACCGTTAGCACAAGAGAAGGACACTCTCATGACCATTGCAACCTTTGAGCCCACTGCTGCCACCACGGGGTCAAGTCATCTTTTTTTTTTTTTTTTTTTGGCATCACTGCTGTCTGGTGAGAGTAGGAGGCCCAGCCTTGCTCCTGGAGAGCTGCTGCTGGATTTGAACGGCCAACACAGTGGGCTGCAGTCCCGTACTCAACCATTAGGCTACTGGGGCTCAGCCCGGGTCCATTCATCTTGTTGACAGTCCTCCACTTACTGGAAACTTACTTGTATGTCTACCAGGACCCATCTTTTTTTTTTTTAAATAGTTCTACTGGCATATATTTCACATATCATACAATTTAACTATCATATTAAGAGGATTTGTGCAATTGTCACCATAATCAATTCCATCTTTCCACATTGTCAATCCATCTGCAACTATAATATTTCCTCTTTGTTTTAAAGAGATTGTGTCTTAAATGGGACAAGGACTATACAAAGGCAGAGACATAGATCACCTCAACTTTTGAGAGAGACCATTAGCAAGAGGCCATACAGGTGTCCGAGTGTGTGCTGACAGAGCTTTGAAAAACAACATGGGCGGCCAAAGAAAACTGTCAGCAATGCATGGTTGGTGGCAGATCAGCATGTCAGAGTCACAGATGGGATTGCTGAAGCAGACACGAGTCCATCATTAGGACATGTATGTTGTGTCAGACAGGGCACTTGCTCTTGTTATCACTGTTTTCATTTCCAACGCTGTGATATTTAGAAAGCTAACTTTGATAACACCTGGCTATAAATTGGTTCTGTGACTAGCAGGACGCTGTTTTCTTTGTAGGTACCTTCTTCTCTTTTTTTGATGGGTGTCTTTTTCTAGCCTTCTCCAATACCCATACTCCCATTCCCTCAAGCTCTTAAGGAACCTTTCCTTTGAAATGAGCCCTGATGGCACTGCGAGCTCAGTGTGGGGCTGCCAGACGCAAGGCTGACAGTTCAAGCTCCCCTCTCGGAGGAAGAGAGATGAGGCTATCTGCTCCTGTCAAGATTCCCAGCCTTGGAAACCTTGCCTGAGATTGCTGTGTAGTGGCTGTGATCCGAAAGGCCGGCAGTTCAAAGCCACCAGCTGTTCCTTGGGAGAAGGACGGGGCTTTCTCCTTCAGTGAACAGTTACCGTCTTAGAAACTGACAGCCGCGGTTCTACCCTGACCTCTAGGGCCATGGCGAGTCAGTACTGACTCGAGGGCAGGGGGTCATCAGTCAGAATCTACCCTTAGCAGTGAAGCTTTTCATCGCAGCTGCTCAGACCTTCATCAGCACGTGACTGATTACATGTTCGAAATAGTCTGGTCTCTGCAGTCAATCATTCATTCAGGAAATGGTTATTGAGTGCTTCCCAGATATCCAATATGATGCCAGGTAGGGTATAACCCAGGAAATCAGACCCAGAAAGCTTTGTCCTTATGAAACTTACAATAGAGTGAATTAGACAGACACCAGAGAATTATACAATTGAAGAATGCAGTCCAACTGTGGTGTGGCAGTTGTATAATCTCCTGTCAACCTGTGAAGGGGTGGAGTCTATCCTGTCCATCAGGTAACAGCCAATGAGGCCTCTGTGTGGGCATGGCCTTCTCCTGAGGATCCTGGGAACTCCTGTCTTCCTCCCTAGAGGTGGGACCACACTCTCCCCACAAGACATTCCTTTTGACAAGCCACATGGAGCTATGCTGATGGAGTCAGAGCACTGGAGCTGGAGTTGTCATGTGAAGACCCACACCAGCTGGACCCACAAGACTTTCCACCCACTGGCCTATGACCTCTCAGTATTTGGCATCACTGCATGTGTTGCATACGTCTGAAGAAGAATTGATAGACTGGTATCAGGGATATGGGCTGATATCTGACATATGGACTTGATCTGGACTGGGCTGGGATGTTTTTCTGAATATATACTTGCTCTTTAGATAAAGCTCTTTCTTCTTCCCCTGTGTCTATGAATTTGTTTCTCTAGTCAACTCGAACTAGAGAATGCGGTGAGGCCGACTATTGAAATACAAAGGGATTGTGAGAGTACAGGATTGGGAATATCTTCTTTTCAAGGGGCCAGGAGAGCTGGGAAATTGATATTTAACCTATTACTGATGGTATGAGAATATAACACAGACTATCACTGGCCGCAGGACCAGCTCATAAAAACATGATGAGGGGGCTGAGCCCCGGTGGCGTAGTGGTTGTGCGCGGGACTGCGGCCCACTGGGACGGAGGTTCAATTCCGGCTCCACGGAGCAAAGACTGGGCCTCCTACTCCCACCACCAGAGGGCAGTGATGCCCCCCCCAAAAAAAAGCAAAAAAAAAAAAAAAACATGATGAGGAGAAGACTAGAGCGCATGCTGAAGCCAACGAATTGAAACACAAGGCTGGGGAAGCGAACCCAGCCCTGCACAGATGGGGAGTAGCCGCTACCCCTACACTCACCCCTCCCACTTCACCTCCTGCCTAGGGCTTTATCCTCAAAACCCAATGCACTGCCATCCAGCCGCTCCCCCCTCACAAGGACCCCTATGGCTTCCCACGGCCATACATCATTATGAGTGTAGGGAGTCTCTCTCTCTCTCCTGCAGAGGGGCTGGTGCTTTTGAACTGCTGGCCTTGCAGTTAGCAGCCCAACTCGTAACCCACTATGCCACCAGGGTTCCTATAGGACTTCATAGGTTCTGCTAAACATTTGCATCTTTATTGCTAGAATATTGAGACCTATTGAAGGTTTAAAATAAGGATGTGGCATGGTCAGATTTATATAGAAATAGAAATGGCAACGGAATGGTGAATAGACCAAAATGAATGAAGAACACTTTATGCCTCAGCTGCCGTGGCTCTGCGGCTGCACATCAGCGTCTGAAAACTCAGTGGCTTCAACAGGCATTTCTTTCTTTCTATCTATCTATCTATCTATCTATCTATCTATCTATCTATCTATCTATCTATCTATCTATCATCTATTTTTCTTTTGTGGCATCACTGCCCTGGTGGGAGTAGGAAGCCCAGCCTTGCTCCTGGAGAGCTGCTGCTGGATTTGAACTGTCAGCCCTGTGGGCCGTAGTCCCGCATATAACCACTGTGCCACCAGGACTCAGCTAAGGCATTTCTATTTTACCCTCGCAGGTCTGCAAATCACCTGGGGGGCCAGCTTCCTGCCTGCTGGGCTGGGCAGGGCTCATCAGGATTGAGCGGAGTTAGATGATCCTTTAATGCTGTTCCTCATGTTGTGCTGACCAACACCCCACCCCAACGCCTCCAACCCTGGAATTATTTTTTTATTTATTTTAGAGGGGGGAAATCACTGCTCTCTGGTGGTGGGAGTAGGTGGCCCAGCCCCACTGCTGGGATTGAACCTCCGTCCCAGTGGGCCGCAGTCCCGTGCACAACCACTACGCCACCAGGGCTCAGCCCATTTATGAATTTTGTATACACACACACAATATGGAATCAGTTCAACTCACTTCCATGGGACAGTTCATATCCTGGAAGTCCTTCTATTCGTGAGAGCTGCCAGGTCCCAGGTCAAGGAAGCAGACAGCAGAGTCCTCCTTGGGGTAAGACAAACAGTCTTCCCATAGGCAGCAAGCAGCAGGGTGGGTCAGTAACAGTCAGTAGCTGAGGAGTTTAGAAAAGCAGGACCCGATGGATACTGAATACAAGCAATGCAAGGTGACAGGATCCACCAGCCTCCAGCTCAAGCGATGGAGGCACCAGCAGCTTCGACCTGATTAATCCCACATGTTTCTATCGGCCAAGTGGGCACCATAAACCGAACCTTCACATCAATGTAGTGGGGAAATGTGAAATTGTTCAGACTAGTAAAAAAATGCATAACCTGTGTCTCTCTGGCTTAATGTACAATCCAATTCTGGGGCCTTAATCCGCAGCTTGGAATGACATCTGCTTCACATGAATCCTTATTTACCTTAGACCAGAGACTATTGTGAGGAACTGCCTCAAGTCCATTTCCTTGTCACAAAAAACTCTTGTGAAAAAGTTTTCTAAGCTGTAATCTTTTTTTTTTTTAATCATAGTATTTGGGGCTTGTACAACTCTTATCACAATCCATACATCCATCCACAGGTCAAGTACATTTATACATTTGTTGCCATCATTCTCAAAACATTTGCTTTTGCTTGAGCCCTTGGGATCAGCTCCTCATTTTTCCTCTTCTTACCTGTCCCCCTCTCATGAACCATTGAAAATTTATAAATTATTATCTTGTCATGTCTTACACTGTCTGACATCTCCCTTCACCTACTTTTCTGTTGTCTGTCTCCCAGGAGGGAAGTTAGATGTAGATCCTTGTAACCAGTTCCTTTCTACCCCACCTTTCCTCCACCCTCCAAGTATCACCACTCTCAACTCTGGTCTGAAGGGTTCATCTGACCTGGACTCCCTGTGTTTCCAGTTCCTAGCTGTACCAGTGTACATCCACAGGTCTAACTGGATTTGTAAGGTAGAATTGGGATCATGATAGTGGGAGGAAAGTATTCAAGAACTAGAAGAAAGTTGTGTGTTTCATTGTTACTACACTGCACCCTGACTGGATAATCTCCCGGCGACCCTTCATTAAGAGAATGTCCACTTGCGTACCGATGGGCTTTAGGTTTAGGTCCCCACCCTGCACTGTCCCTCATTCACAATATGATTTTTTTGATCTTTGATGCCCGTTACATGATACCTTTGACACCTCATATCACACAGGCTGGTGTGCTTCTTCGTGGGCTTTGCTGTTTCTCACCTAGATGGTTGCTTGGTTACCTTCAAGCCTTTAAGACCCCAGATGCTATATCTTTTGATAACTGGGCACCATCAGCTTTCTTCACATTTGCTTATGAACCTGCTTTGTCTTCAGTGATTGTGTTGGGAAGGTGAGCATCATGGAATGCCAGTTTAATAGAACAAAGTGTTCTTGCACTGAGGGAGTACTTGAGTGGATGCCCAATGTCCATCTGCTACCTTAATGCTAAACCTATACGTATGTGCACATACATAGATCTATTTCTCCAAGGTCATATATATTTACATATGTAAATGCCTGCATTTAGACCTCTATAGATGCCCTTGGCCTCCTAGTTCTTTCCTCTATTTCCTTTTATTTTCCTCTTGTCTAGGCTGTCATCTTTATGGAGCCAAATACCTTACCTGGGACATAAGTGGTCTACTAACATTTCATTGGTCAAATCAAGTTTCATGACCAAGCTCAAACCACTGCAGCAAGGAAGTACACGCCACTGAGCGGGAGGAAGATGTAAGTGTTTATTGCACTCTGTGCTAGTTGTCCTATGGGCTAGGAATTGGGCTCCTAACCCCAAGATGGGTGATTCACAGCCAGCAGATGCTTCCAGGACAAAGATGAGACTGTCTACTCCCGTCAAGATTGACAGTCTGAGACTGTGAGGAGCCACTCTGTCCAGTCCTACAGGGTCACTTCGAGTTGCAACTTAACACCAGTGGGTTTATTGAAAGGAGTACACAGTTGATCATTGGAACTGAGCATGATTTTGATCCTTTGCAGAACAGTTAAGGATACTTGAGCCCAATTTTCCCTTTAAGTTCATCGAGGCCTATAATTTCTAGTAGGCTAGGATGACTTGGGTGGAACCCTAGTGCTATAATGGGTTATGAGTGGAGCTGCTACCTGCAAGTCAAGCAGTTTGAAAGCACTAGCCGCTCTGCCGAAGAAAAATGAGGCTTTCCACTCCTATAAAGATGGACAGTCTTAGAGACCCACAGGGTCGTTTTCTGTCCTACAGGCTCACTGTGAGGGGACCGGGCTTGATGGCAGTGAGTCTTTGTTTGCTTGTTTTGTTTTTAATGACTTGCTGTCAGCAACAATGAATGGCTACCAGGGTTTTCCAGAACACACCGATCTCTCTGTTCACCTTTCTCAGTAATGGTGAGCCTCTTCCTATCAGGACCAGCTCCACCTTGTCCAGGGATGCTCCCTCTTCTGCCAGTTCCCGATTGATTCTGCCATCAAGTGGAGCGGACAGAAAGGCAGAGGAGTCCCCTTCCAACGGAGCTCCTGCAGGTCTGGGTCAGGCTCCTTAAACTCTGCTCTGAAACTCACCTTCTGTCAAGGTCCCCATTCCTTGTCTCACTCTCTTGGGTTTGGCTTGAATTTGGGCTCACCTTGGGCTCTCCCTCATTGATTTGTGTGACTGTTCTGTCCTGAATAAGAAACGACTCTTGCTGATGACATGGATATTTTTGCTGGGGTATCAGGCTGAGGGGAAAGTTCATGTCACTTTGGGACCAGAAGGGACGGGGGGGGGGGGGGGGGGGGGGGGGGGGGGGGGGGGAGGGGAGGAGTGGAAGGGAACTATTATTAGCTGAATCCAAGTGCAGACAATTCACTCAAACAATCCAAAGGCTTTAGCAACATCTTCAGATGGGCTTGAATGAGTAGTTAGACTGAAATAGCTCCAGGCTCCAAGAGGGAGACCAAGCCTCTGAAGAAGGGCTGCTTGGCAGACGAAGCTCTTGCCCCCTCCCTCCTGCCGTCAGCACAGCGCTCAGCACGGGGCCATTTCTGCTCATTGTACTAATTGGTGCTAAGTTGACAGGGAACAGGAAGGGGCCCTTATTTCGCTAATAAGCAGAACAGCTTTCTCAGGGAAGGGATGGCAGGCCCGTGGAGGAGGAGGGAGTCCGCCCTCCAGTCAGAACCCAGGAAACCCTGGTCCCTTTATGAACCCGCTGAGCAGGCAATTTCCGGGCCTAGGCCCATCTGCAGCAGCGTGCTCTGGGGCTGCGTGGTGTTGGGGAAAGGGAAGGGCGACGACGGGAACAAGGAGGCGTCACTCCCACAAACCCCATGCCCTCCTGTCCGCGGTGACGTCTTTGGCTTGGAGCAGCTCTTATTTAACACAACTTACATCACGAAGAGAGAATACAACAGAAAAGTAGCTGCAGAACGGCAGCTCTCTCCCAGCCGGTTTTAGGCCACGCTCTCCACCCACGCTCTCCACTTCCCTAGTGTCTGGGTGAGCACGGAGGATGCCCCTCTCAAAAGAGCAGGGGCACGGAGGATGCCCCTCTCAAAAGAGCAGCGTCTCCACACTAATGGCGCCTCCTGAAGATTGAGAGGGTTTTTTTTGGGGGGGGGCATCACTGCTCTCCGGCGGTGGGAGTAGGAGGCCCAGCCCCACTGCTGGAATTGAACCTCCGTCCCAGTGGGCCGCAGTCCCGCGCACAACCACTACGCCACCGGGGCTCAGGCCGAAGATTGAGATTTTGAGCCTCTATTTCCCCCAAAGTGGGCCTATTTCGCTCTTTTAGGATTCCTTATGTTGCGGTTTCTAAATACATTTATTATTTTTTTTAATATTTATTAACAGTTCTTCACAAAACATCGACATGGGTATATGGAAGGCCAGTTGGCCAAGTGGATCACAATTATGCACGAGACGGACAGAATTAAAATTGCAAAGGAAGCCTTACCACTTTCTTCCTCCTTACAACCCTCTGAAAGAACTTAGCCATGCGCTTATTTTAACGATAGGCACTTTCCCAGTTCCATTAAAGATCAAGTAAACTGTAGATTAAAGACCTTTTAGATCAAATATAAATAAATAATAAGTAACCATTTCGATCTGCTGATCTACAGCAGGCCAGTTTCTGAGTGCAATATTCTTGACAATGTACAGATGTAGTGTCATAGACCAAAATCATGTTTCGAAAGGCCCACCCCGCCAACGCTGACAGGGGCAGAGATACCTTATTTTGTGTGTGTGTGTGGGGGGGGGGGCCACATCACTGCCCTTTGGTTTGAGTAGGAGGTCCAGCCTTGCTCCTGGAGAGCTGCTGCTGGATTTGAATCACCAAGCCCGTGGGCTGCAGTCCCGCACTCAACCACTCTGCTACCGGGGCTCAGCCCCTGAGATACCTTTTTTAATTTAATGTTAGGACTATTCGAAAATTGTTTATTGTAAAGTCAACCATCTTAGAGATGCAGCTGCATAGCTAAAACTATTAACTATATAAATAATAAAAAAAAAGAATTACAGGGCTGAGCCTGTAGTGGTGGCGTAGTGGTTGAGTGCGGGACCGCAGCCCACTGGCTTGGCGGTTCAAATCCAGCAGCAGCTCTCCAGGAGCAAGGCTAGGCCTCCCACTCCCACCAGAGGGCAGTGATGCCCCCCACCAAAAAAAACTTGAAAAAAAAAGTGAGTCAGTTATATATATCAGTGCTCAATAAGTCTCTGACAAAAGAATAAACTCTAACACAATCAGAGAAGGTGTCGGGTGTAAACATCCCCAAGTCCCACAGAGTCCTGGTAGCACAGGGGCAACATGTTGGTCTGTGATCCGTGTGTTTGGCAGTTCAGAACCACCAGCAGATTCTCGGGAGACAGAGACAGACAGAGGGGCTTTCTGTGACAGTCTATGTCTGTCTATGACAGTCTCAGTCTCAGAAACTCACAGGGGGTCGCTCTTGAGTAAACCTGGACTTGATGGTGGCGAATTTTGCTTTTGTTTGGTTTTCAAAGCAACGGGACCCAGGGTACACAGAGTGCCTGGTCACACTTGTAACCTCCCATGCAGGCTAAAGTAGCCCTCTCTGCGTCAGAGGGGCCTTGTGGGAAGCAGTCATATCATCAGTCCGGGCCACCCCCCAAGAGAGGCCCTGCACATGTCTGCGCCTACGCCTACCTTCCTCAGTTTCCTTCCACTCACACAAAATGAGGGCTGTCTGCGTCTTGCATTCTGAGAAAGGAAAGTGCACCTTCCAAACTCCCTGCCATGCAGTCAATGCTGACCACAGTGATCCCCACCGTCGGGTTTTGAGACTGAACTTTTGATGGGAATAGAAAGCCCCGTCTTTCTCCAGTGGAGCTGCCCGTGGTTTCAAACTGCTGACCATTGCAGAGTGCAGCCCGCCGTGTGACCATATTGCCAGGGCTGGGCCTACAGGCCTTCTTCTCTGTGCAGTTTTGGTCACAGGGTTTCCCAGCAGAGCAGCAAACAGCTCACACTTGCAGAAGGCAGTCTGAAACGACATGCTAAGATTTGGCCACGTGTGCTGCAAAAGACCAAAGCTCCTTTCCTGAGGAACTATGGGACAAAAGACTTAACTAGAAAGGGCTGAGCCCCGGTGGTGTAGTGGTTGAGCGCGGGACTGCGGCCCACTGGCTTGGCGGTTCAAATCCAGCAGCAGCTCTCCAGGAGAAAGGCTTGGCTTCCTACTCAGACCAAGGGCAGTGATGCCCCCCCTCCCCCCCAAAAAAAGGTAATAAAAAAAAGACTTAACTAGACAGGTAAATGCTCAGAGCTTGACAAAACAAATTATAAGTATGATTTACCAAGACCTAGAATAAACCTGCTATAAAATTTGAGATGCGGACAAGGTTTTTGTTTGTTTTTAAAGAGAAAATAGTAAAAGCACCCCATTTTTCTTTTTTAAGCACCACATTTTTCTAAGATCATACCTAAATCATAGGGTGAAGGCAATCAGGATCTAATTTAAGCCAGGGAGTTATTACCATTGAAGGTAACTGCCTGTTTTCATAATGCCAAGCCTACAGGAACACTATCTTTTTTTTTTTTTTAATCTCCTCATATGTGCCAAACCACCCCTCCCCCCCAAAAAAACCCCCAAAAACCCCACCGACAAAAACCAGAACTATGGCGCACCTACGATACAGGGGTCTAGAGGCATACTACCCCTGGCTGAAATGGACCTGGCTTCTGAGGAGGTACCTGTGGAACACAGATGTGAGGGTGTCTGTGTGTTTTAAAAACATGATTTATGGGCCGAGCCCCGGTGGCGTAGTGGTTGTGCTCCAGACTGCGGCCCACTGGGATGGAGGTTCAATTCCAGCAGTGGGGCCGGGCCTCCTACTCCCACCACCGGAGAGCAGTGATGCCCAAAAAACAAAACCAAAAAAAAAAAAAAAGAAAAAAAACCATGATTTAAACCACTGTTTGGATTTTAGGACTTCCTGTAAAGATTTGTGTCTGGATCCCGATTTTTACACCACCTGCTCCTGGTGTCCTATCATCCCCAACCTTCCTCATTAAACCATGAGTGAGCTACAGGCAAGTAACACTCCTTATGTGAGCTAATCTGGACGTTACAGGCCTGTGGCTATAGTCTCATTTCAGAGGGATTTCTCTGCTATGCTAATGGACAGGCAGAGTGTGAGATTCAGACATCCTTTGTTTGGGGGTGGGGGTGGGGGACATCTGTTGTTCTGCCTCAGGTGAGGGAGTGATTGAAGACCCCCTCCTTGCTTTCCCGGGATGTGTAAGGTACCTCTGTAGAGTTTGAGTACACTGCTTCACCTGGAAAGCCGACCTCTGCTGCTAACTGAGCTTTGGTCAAAGCAAGAAGACCTGCTGTGACGTTCCGGTCTTTCTGGCTTCTGGCTCTCCGCCCTGCATTGGCTCCCCTCTGCTTGACCTTTGGATCTTGGACTGAGTACCTACTACCACGTGGGTCATTTCCTCAAAGTTCTGTGCGTTTCTGTGAGATGACGCGGCGATTGCAGAGCCCAAGGACGGGAGGAAATATACTCAAGGGAGAAGTGGGGAGGAAATGGAGCAGAAGAACATCTTGGAAGAAGTGGCCATTTGGGACTTCATTCATCTCCAACTCCTTGGGACTAATTCTTTCTTTTTTTTTT
>PVJH01047186.1:0-11441 GCA_004026705.1 Nesogale talazaci
GACCCTCTGGTTAGTCATCCATCATCTCTTCCCTTCCCAATTCTACTAACTCTCAAAGAACGATTATTTTGTGTATAGGCACAGAATGATGATACATAAACAAAAGTGATTATTTCTGTGCCTTGAATTTTTACAGCAGTTGTCTCATACAAAATGGTAAGGCACATTGTCCTTTTACGATTGACTGATTCTGCTAATAATTTCCTCTAGGTTCATTCATGCTGTGAAGTGTTTCACAGATTCCTTATTCGTTAGCATTTTGTAGTATCTGTGTGTGTGTGTGTGTGTGTGTGTACACTACAACTTGTTTCTTCATTCACCAGGTGATGGGCACTTAGGGTGTTTCACCTTTTTGCTATTGTGAATAGTGCCGAGATGAACTTGGGTATGCATATATCTAGTTGTGTCATGGCTCTTCTTCCCTCAGAATATGCACTTCAGTGTGAGATGTCCGGAGCATGTGGTGCTTCTGTTTCCAGTCACTTTAAGGGAAGGCTCTAGTTTTTCCCACAGTTGTTGCACCATTTTATAGTCCTGCCTGGAGTGTCTGAAGGTCAAGGAAATGCTCTCTCTCTCATAGGAAAACACATTGAAATGCTTAAGAGGCATCGTGTCGGGAACTCATTTACAAACAATTGAAAAAAATCTATGAATATGAATAATAGGTCAAATGTGGGGAACCAGTTGCTGTTGAGTCAACAGCAGCTGAAAGAGGTCTCGGGTATGCTCAAGAGCAACCATACTCCACACAGGGTTTTCAGCCATCATTTTTCCCATGATTATATTACTAAACCATCCTGACAGAAGGACTTGAACTCCCAACCTTTCAGTTAGCAGCTGAGCACATTCATTGCTTGTCCATTCAAGGACACGCATGTAACAAAATGTTATTAACAAGAGAATCTGGGTGAAATGTATATGGGAATTTTCCTTCACTACATTTATAACTTTTCTGTACATTTGAAATGACTTCATTATAAAGGTGCAGAGAACTAGATCCGTCATATGCTCACTACTAAAATGACAGTGATTTCAGTCAAGCCAGTGTTACCAAGTGAGCCAAAAATAGTGTCATCTGCTTTGTCATTTCAGAACTAACATGAGTCATTTCCTCTTTCAGCTAAAGAAACCCTCTCCTGTTCACGGGACCAGACACTAAGGATGCTTCACACATGAACTCGGGAGGTAAGGGATTTATTCATTGCTCTTTTATCACACTGCCATCAGCCTGACTGCCTGTCTCACTAGACAAAGGTTATGTGGGCTCACCAACTGCAATTTCAAACCAATCTCCATAACCTCTCACCTTGCTCTTTTCAAGGACAAGCTTGAACTTGAAAAGTTCCCTAACTTGTCCTGCCTCTCATCCCTTTATCTGCTTTTCTCAGGGAAAAAATAAATAAATAAAATCTCATGAGTTGCTATCTTCACCTGGGCTGTCTAGCAAAATCAGAGAAGATGATAGATGCATATTTACAAAGGGGTTTCTACCAAAGAACTGGCTTAAATTGTTCTGGACCCGGGCAAATTCCAAGTCCATGGATCAGATATCAGACTGGAGGCTTTGCCTAACTCATGAAGCTACAGAGGCTGATGAACCCGAGCTCAGCAGGTCAGACAGCAAGCCTCTGGCTGCAGAGGTGAATGAGTTCAAGATCAAGATGTAAGTCTGCTGACAACTCCCCGGATTAGCAGACAATGTAGCAGACTGCTGACTCAAGTCTAAAGAATCAAAGTTTGGAAAGCAAGCCAAGTACAAATTCTAGACCCAGCAAAAAGCAAGCGAGTTTTCCTATAGCATCTGTTTATGTATATAGGAGGCCAGACCCCAGAGTAGACCTCCCATAGGTCTTAACTGAATAAACTGAGAATTCTGGCCAAGCCAAGTTGACACAAAGTCTTAAATAGTACAGGTGATTTCTGGAGTGAGCAGGACCAATAGCAGTCACCCACAAAGGCTTGCAGGAGGGTGATGCAGGAGCACAGCGCTGAGGTGATGGAAGGAAGAACTCCTAAATGTGCAGAAACTGAGGACAGGGAATGAGAAGAAGTTGGACACAGTGGAGAAGGAGGCCACTACCTCTGTCTCCAAACCTTGTGAGAGTGACCTTCCTAGGGCTGGCCACCTAAAAGGCAGTGCTACTTCCCCAGCAGCAGGGAGGCTGAGGGAAGTAGCACTGCCTCCCTCATACCAGACAGCCTTCATTCTGGCTCAGGTGGGACTGGTGGCAGCAAGGGAATCCCCCTGAAAAACATTAAGCTCCTGGCAGGGGTCCCACTTATTGACTGGGCCCTGCATGCTGCCTCAGCCTCAGGAAGCTTCCAGACTTCCAGACTCAGCTGGGAGATCCTTTATTGACCTTTGTAAAATATTCTGCGGTGCCTGCCCATGAGTCAGCATAATCAAGAGCACTCTCTACAGTATGCACAGAGTAGGCTTAAGCTTTAGATACTGATATCATTAAAATGGCAGATTGTGATTTGAATGAAATGTTGAAAACACCATGCTTGCTGTTCCTGTTCACACCTGTTGGTGTGTGGGTTTTAACAGCCCATGAAGAAACTGAGAAGGTGGCAAGCCGTTTGGTACACAAGTTCACCATCAAACTTCTGAAGTCCCAAAAGACAGTTCTGTCTTTCTAGATACTATCACAGAATTTCTTAATTATCAAAATAAGGTTGATTCAAGCTACTTCTCTATGCTTACATCCTTCTGACTTCAAAAATGTGCAGCCGTGATCTGGGAAGAAGGATATGGTCCTGGATTCTCTGTTGTGAGACGCCATCCGTTTCCATAGAGTGAAATTCAGAAAGGAATGTGTGAGGTGATCAAGTAAGTGAAGTCAACATGAAGACCAGGATGGAGAATATACGAAAATATATTGGTTTATTTTGTCAAAGGACATTTGAAAGAGATGGGTAACTTACAGAGTGGAAAAATGGCTTACTATGAAATTCAAACTGAGGACAGTATGAATAGAGATGCAGATATTGACTGACTTATTGCAGAGCAAAGAGAATTAAGATATGGCCATATTGGCAATGAGAAGTTTAAAGAGGTGAAACTTCTGCTTTGCAATATTGATGGATGTCTGATGAATGGCCACTTTTATATACCAGGAGCTACAAAAAAAAGAAATAATATTATGTGATATAAAAGATGCTATTAGGATGAATGTATTAAAGAAAAGCTGTAGTGGGGTGAGATTAATCTCAGAACGGGCCTGTCCAAAGCCAAGACTCGTTCCCTTCAACTGGATTGTAAAAGGGCAGATGATATATCAGACAAGCGAGCAGCTTTAAAAGAATGGAGACAAGAGACAGGATGATTCTGGAAGACTCAGTCTCCTTCAGGAATGAAGTGTCTGATGAAGACTGTTTGAGCTCCTGCTGACGCCTGATATATTTGCAAATGCAATGGTGGCTGTGGTGCCTTTTGAGAGTTTGTAGAACACATTTTTCTAGTAATGGAAGAAGTTAATAATTCATGTGAGGAATGCAAATTAGCACAATGTTGGAAAAGAAGGCAGACAGTTTTCGTGATCACTCTGCTTTTATTGTTGACTTAAGTAAATTTCCCTGTTGTCACATTTGAATTTGATGAGATTTGTGATATCCCTTACTGTCTTCCATTGAAAACCTTCTAAAATTATCATCCCCAAATATTCTGTGAAGTGATTGTGCTCTACTTTTCTCTTGGCACAATTGTTTAGAGGTTGATGACAGTCTTTCTCTGGTTTTTAGCAAGCATAAAGAAGACATCATCAACATTGACTTTGTATTGCACCCTGTAAAATCATGTGCTTTTAATTATTCTAAGTCTTTATTTAATGACAGTATGTCTAGTAAGACATACCCTTCTATCAATCAGTAAAATTGCATTGCTCACCAAAAAATACTACAGTTGATTTCCCTAGTAGTGCAATTATAAAGAATTTTCATTTTCCCTTTTTATTTTTTTTTCTGTACCTCAGGGACATTTCAACAATGATTGTGTCTCTTTTTTAATACTCAGAAAAAGAAGCGTTCTGTTTGCTTTTATTTTCGTCAGCAGGTCTGCATCAATGCTCATCTGCTTCACTTCACAACTCTTTGTTGACATGAGGTGATCCGAACTCATGGTGACCCGGTGGTGTGTTGCAGAGTTGGAACCTGGGTTCATCGACTTTTCACGGCGGAGATCTTTCCACAGCATATCTCCAGTCCTTTTTTCTGAGATGCTCCTGAGACACCTCAGAGCCTCACTGCCATCCTTACTCCAGAACTCATTACTATTGGGTCAGGTTTCACTCGTAGCAACCGCATAGGGCAGAGTAGACACCCTCGGGTCTCTAAGATGATAAGTCTTTATAGCATTTACTGACAGCCTTGACTTTCTCCCTCAAAACAGATGCTGGATTTGAACTGCTGATCTTGCCATTAGATGCCCAACAGCAATGCTTAGAACACCAGGAACCCTCTTAGTGTCACTGTGTTGTCTTTATCCTTCATTCTGATCTAATAGGAGGTGTTATCACAAAACTCATGTATGGTGGTTGGACTCTGGATCATCCCTTTCTGCCAGCAGCTGGGATACCACTTCCTGATCCCATGCCTCCCTGAGATACTGAGCCATATTCCTTCATTGAGAGTTCAAAATCAACCACTTGCTTTCTCTGCCTCCAATATTCCTTTGCCATTTTGGAGTTGAGAATGAATCGAATGATTTAAATCCCATTTTCTTCCCCTTCTGCACAAACTCCTCTTTTATCTCCCTAAACTTTCAGAACTGGCAGGCAAGTATTCATAAAGTATGATGACTCCATTTTACATATGAAGAAGCTCTATGGTTTGCCTAGGTATGTTTTATATTAAAATGAAATTTGAAGAAGCTCAACATGTGAAACCTAGAGGCTATCCTCTCAGAGAAAATTAAGAACTGATGAAGATATGATTCTGATTGGATTGCAATAGAAGGAATTTGTAGCAAAATTATCCTGGAATTTATCATGACCACTAAAAGGTATATGTACCAATCTTCCAACAATGAAAATAGCCCCTTGAAAGCCATTTGCACTTGGGCAGCAAGAACTGTATTTAAGATTTCCTTCTAGACTAAAGTGACCAGATTTTAAGTGAGACACCATTGCCGGGGTGAGGGGGGGGAACTGATTAAAAATTTGGTCTATATGGAGCAACAAAAATTTTCATAGAACACAAAAATAGTATTGTAAGATATTTATTTATTTTTAAAGTGCTGCAAAACATTGCTAAATTGTTAAAAATCAGGATGTCTGGCCACTTTATTTTAGACTCCAGTTTCTCACTTTGATATTGTTGGCATTTTGGATCAAATATTTATATATGTTGGGGGTAGAAATAAGAGTTCCTGTACATTTTAGCATGTGTAGCAACATCCTTAACCCTACTTACCAGATTCTGGTAGCCTCTCACTTTTCCCAATTACAACAACCAAAAATGCCTATGGACATCGACTCATATCCACCTTCTCAATCTAGAACAAAATATCAATGTTTCCAGGTATTACCAAATGTCTCCTTTTCCATTGAGAGCTGCTGCTCTAAGTTACTCAGTACAAGGACCTTTTGGGTTTTTTTATGCAAATAGTCTAAAGTTCACCACACTGATGAACATGTTAGCAAAGTCAAAGTGCCTCGCATTCCAGGGCTCTGGGCATAGCAGCCCTGTCCATGACTACAGGTGACAATGGTCCTAGAGAATTAACACGGGCTGCTTTGTGGCATTCCTCTTGTCTCTATGGACTTGTTTGTCTGGACACTAAAGACCTCCTATTAGTTCAATGAAGGAAAGCTGACAAGGCGAACCAGGTGGTGCTGAATGCTAAGTAGTCTTCCTTATTTTAATCAGCCTTCTAGAATGGCACCATGGACTTTGGACTGTGTTGCATAACATGAGGGAGACTGGGCTATTATTTATTATTTCTATATGGACTTTGGGAGGTTGTTTTGGTTTTTGACTTACAGGATTTTGACTTGAGGATTTGTCGCCCTCTACCTCATAAAGTTTGATATTTTTCAATCAACTAAGTGACCATCCTGGGCAGTGATTTAACTAGAAACCCCTTTTCTAAATAATGTGCTCATACAGCTACCAAAGGAATGCAACTTACTGGCCACTGAGTCCATTCCAACTCAGCACGACCTTGTGAGACAGGATAGAATTGTGCCTGTGAGTTTCCGAGCCTATAACTCTTTAATGAGGAGATAGCCACATCTTTCTTCTGAGAAGCAGCTAGGGTTTTGAACTGCTGACCTTGTGATTAGAAGCCCAATGGCTACAGATTTATCTGTGGGACCCATAGGTATGCAATCCCTTCATCTCACTGTGTACAGAAGGGACTTTTGGAAGAGTCCCTGGGTAGTACAAATAATTAAGTGCTCAGTTATTAATCAAAAGCTTGGAGGTTCAAGTCCAACCAGAGGCACTTCAAAAGACATACATGTTCATCTACTTCTGAGAAAACCCAATGGAGCACACTTTCACTTCAACATCCATGAGTCAAAAACAACTTGACAGCAATGACTGCATTTTGGGATTAGTGTCGGTACTCACTCTTCCTGCTCACCTCTAGGTTAAATCTCAAAGGTCTCTTAGTCCTCCAGTTGATCTTCTTTTCCTACTTCCATTTTTCCTACTTCCCCGTTCATCCCTACTCCTTATACAACCTGGCATTTGATTTGCAAGAGTGGTTCTGATGCCAATGAATAGCTGTGAAAACACAGGCGGTGACTTGCTTCTAAAGCAGCTATGTGGCCATCCAAGAGAAACAGACATGCAGCTCAGGGCCAGAGTGCGTTGATCATGCAGAAAACAACATTCCAAGTACATAAGAGACTGAAGATGATGGGGCCGGGGTGGGTGGGTGGCAGAGACTACATCTCTTTAAAACGGGGTGATTAAAATTAGCAGCAGAAAGCCAAATCATCTCTAAGACTTGGCATTTAATCTTGTTGCCTGGTCTTTTTGAATTAAATGATAGCCTTAACCATTCTGTCCCAGTGGTAATTATCCCTCCCTGCCAATATCTCTCTCTCTCTCTCTCTCTCTCTCTGCCAATCTCTCTCTCTCTCTCTCTCTCTCTCTCTCTCTCTCTCTCTCTCTCTCTCTCTTCTCTTTCTCTCTCTCTCTCTCTCTGGCACCTTTTCCCTAGGAAAAACAAAACTCCATCTCTCCTGGCATGCCAGGTTCTTTTGCAATGGCTCTGGCATCTGTTCTAATCTGTTGATCCTAAACCTCTCACCTCCAGTCCCTTTCTAAGGCTCATTTGCACAGCTCTAACCTTAACGTTTCCCGAAGTGAAAGGTGTTTGAAGGAGCTGGAAGCATCCTGGGGCACTGGGGAAGAAGGGCCCATCCATAATTTTTGAAATGTGTCCAAGGTTCTATTATCATCATCTTTTCACCTACGCTGCTTGTCTGCCAAAGCCTCACAAATTCTTACCATGTGAGCCCCTGTTTTGACTAAAGCGCGTGTTTTAACAAAGCTTACACACTTGGCTAGGAGAGGAACCACATTATGTATGCCTAGAAATATATATCCATTAAATGAACTTGCTAATAATGCCCTAGACAGAGGGCTTAGAATCAAGACACAAGGCATGTTCATTTGAATTGCAGGCGGAAGACTGAAATGCTGCATGCCTCATTAAGCTAGCCACTAGCCTCGTATGACTCGTTAGACTAACTATAATGGAAGAGTCAATTCCAGTAAGGGGCAGCTGATTTGGAAAGGGTGAGTGTTTCTTGTTAAATGCCTACAGGACCCGTTTGTGCCTGTACCTGCTGACCAAAGAGTGGGTCTCAGTTGGTGAAAACCTCCTAGAGCAATGATGCTCAGACTGTGGGTCGCAACCCCTTTGGGGGTCAAATGACCCTTTTACAGGGGTGGTCTGATTCATAACAGTAGCAAAATTATGGCTATGAAATAGAAATGAACATAATTTTATGGTTGTGGAGCCACCACAGCATGAGGAACTATATGAAAGGGTCTCAACATTGAGAAGGTTACCCCTGTTCTAGAGGACTTTTCCCACCTGTACCCACCCTGGCAGAAGCATACGGGGAGGCAGCATCTTAGTGGCAAAAGAGTGTTGAGACAATAGGCTTCACCAAGCACCTTTCGTCTAATGAAACTCCTGGTCCATTAACTGATACTAGAGAGATTATGAGGTAGTCATTGTGCTGTTCTTTGAGGACCTTGCATTTGATCCTCTAGAATTTCCTCCAAATACCTTCTGTGTTTGAGTATTCTATAACACCTGTTCTGGCAAATCCTTCAGGTTCGGCAAATAGAGACTTTCATTAAAGATTTACAGTGGGCTGAACATAGGAGCCCGTCTAGTGTACTGGTTTGGTCCCTTAGCTGTGAACTGAAAGGTCAGCAGTTTGAAGCCAGTGACTGCACTATGGAAGAAAGCACATGAGATCTTCTCTCACGTAGATTACTGCCTAGAAAACCTTATGGGGCAGTTTATGCATCCAGGCCAACTCAACAGCTCACACAACAATCATGACTCTGAAAGAAGGTCTCCCAGTTTGAGGATGCCTGTCATAGAAAGACGTCAATAATTTAAATTTCAATTAGACTTACAACAGCGTATGAGTAACTCACTGGCATTGAGTCGATTATGATGCATCATGACCCTACAGGGCAGAGTAGACCTGACCCTGTGGGTCTCTGAGACCCTATCTCTTAATGAGGGAGTTGTTCGATGCCAACAAGTCAGTTCCAACCCATAGCGGCACGAGGGGCAACAGAATGAAACACTGCCCAGTCCTGCACCGCCCTCACAATTGTCCGATTGGTGCAGCCACTGTGTCAGTCCATCTTGCTGAGGTCCTTCCTCTTTTGCCCCGCCCCTAACTCAACCAAGCATGATGCCCTTCTCTCTGACAATATTTTAAAATGAGGCATAAGTTTTTCAATGACTCCTTCCTCCAGAGTGGACTGCCAATTCCTTCTTTCTTGTCTGGTCTTAGTGTGGAAGCCAGCTCACTCTGGGTTACCCTGCTGGCATTTGAAATACCAGCAACATAGCTTCTAGAATCACAGCAACACAGTAGGACACAGCCACAGTAGGACAGTGACAGACCAGTGGTTGTAGTGGAATCTATCATCTTTCTCTCATGGAGAGGCTGGTGGCTTCAACCTATTGACCTTAGAGCCAGCAACCCAATATATAACCCACAATGCCACCAGGGTCACAAGTAAGGACAGGTTGTTGCCACCCCCTTTTCCAGGTGGGAAAACTCAAGTATAAAAAGGCTAAACTAACTGTCCGTTACATGACTCTGGAAGAGAGACATTGGCACTTACAGTATCTAGAACACCATCCCAGATTGTGGAATCTCTGAGGTGGGCTGTGTAACTATTCCTCCTTCAAATGGGAAACAGTAGAAACAGGAGCAACAGTTCCAAGGAGAGCTATGCTCCAAGCCACTTGTAGGCAGGAACAGACAAGCCAGAGCTGCAGAAAGTCCATCTCAGCTCCTGACTTCCCTATGCTCCAGACCAGACCAAAGCCTTTGCTGCTGAATAGATTCAGATTCGTGGGAGACCAAACTAGAAATGCTCCACAGAGCTGCCTCTGCTGGAATCGTTACAGGAGAAGATTTCTAGACTTTTCTTCTGCAGCACAGCTAGGCAAGTGTCAATGTCACCCTTTAGGTCAGGAGCAGGGAACTTTTTTTTCTGCCTAGAACCTTTTTGGGTATTTATCATAACATCATTGCTGTCCTAGGCAAACAGTTAATTAACTCACTTCTAATGTGATGGCTAGAACTGCTTTTCTTTGGGGAGGTGTGTAACTTCAGTTGATACTGATGATTTCATGGCCTTCTGCCGCCCATATACTGGACATTATCCACCCTTGCTTCAAGTTCATGAACCCAAAACCCAATCTCACTGCCATCAAGTTGATGCTGACTCATTGTGAACCTGGAGGACTGGGTAGAACGGCCTCTGTGGCTTTCCAAGACAGTAAATATTTACAGGAGTAGAAAATCTCATCTTTCTCCCACCGAGTACCTGGTGGCCTCCATCAACTTGCACAACTGTTTGTGCCACCCACAAGCCATCTGCTTAGCCCTGGAGAGCTTACATACTATGGATCTCACGATCCAGGTTCAGTTGTTATATACAGGTATTTCAAGCAGAACAAGATGAAAAGAGTTGCTTTTGAGTCAATTCCAACTCATCGTGGCAATCCAATGTGTGTTAGAATAGACCACCCTGGTGTGGGGCCTAGTCTCCAAGTCTTGGCTGGCTGCCAAGTCTATCTTCTTAGATACACCTGAGTGAATTTGAACCTCCAATGTTTATTTTAGGGGTGAATCACATGAATGGTTTCAACCATGCACAGACCCTGTTTACATATAGCAGTGTCTGAAGAAAATCAGTCCACAGCCTCACCTTCCCTTGGGGATAGGATACTGGCTATCCACTGAAGAATCTATATTATATCCCTTTGTGGAGATTACCTTGTTCTCTTGGGAGTACATCAAAAGGCTTGAGATCCACGAGCTGAAAATCACACCTTGCTGGGGAGGTCATATGCCATTCAGGCAGCTCTGCCAAGCCTGGCTGCATGTGCTGTGCAGAAGAATCCTGGGATAGGGAGGAATGAAGATGCCAGACACCATCAGATTTTTCCATCTGCTTCTACTCCCAACCAGCTGATTCCAACTGAATGAAATACATGCTTTCCAGGGAATATTATCCTACAATAAAGTTTTCAGGAAGTATTTTCTGGACAAAAAGAAGCAACTTTCTCCAAGGGCTTCCTAAAGAGTTACACCACAATGGTATAGTGGGTGAGATGTTGGACTGCTAACTGCAAGGTCAGTGATTTGAAACCACCAAGGTCCCTTATGGAGAAAAATGAGGATTTTTACTCTTGTAAAGAATTAGTCTTGAAAACCAGGGAAGCAGTTCTACTCTAGCCGATTGGGTCATTACAACTCAGAATCAAGCATTGGGTTCTGGTTGCTACCTGTGTTTTCTAGTAGAAGGAAATAGAGGAAAGAACTGGGGGGTAGAGGGCATTTGTAGAGGTCTAAATACAGGCATGTATAAATGTAAATATATTTATGTATTATGATGGGTAAATAGATTTACATGCATATACTTATGGGGTTAGTATTAAGACAGCATATGGACATTAGACCTCCACTCAAGTACTTCCTCAATGCAAGAATACTTTGTTCTATTAAATTGGCATTCCATGATGCTCACCTTCCTAACACAATCACTGAAGCAAAGTGATAAGCAAAAGTGATGAGAAAAACTGATGGTGCCCGGCTATCAAAAGATATAGCATCTGGGGTCTTAAAGGCTTGAAAGTAAACAAGTGACCATCTGGCTTAAAGGCAACAAAGCCCACATGGAGGAAGCACACCAGCCTGTGCGACCACAAGGTGTTG
>PVJH01047187.1:0-11437 GCA_004026705.1 Nesogale talazaci
GACTGAGACCTGGTGGCATAGTGGTTTAGTACAGGACTGCAGGCCACTGGCTTGGTGGTTCAAATCCAGCTTCAACTCTCCAGGAGCAAAGCTAGGCCTCCTACTCCCACCAGAAGGCAGTGATGCCACCCCAAAAATATTTTGCTTGATTATTTTATATAGAAAATTAAAATATTTCATGCATTTATAATTTATTTATTTTAATAAAAAGTGATTAAGTGTCCAGAAGCAGGACATACAGTTATGATTTGTTTTGTTTTGTTTTGTTTTGGGAGCGGCATCACTGCCCTCAGGTGGGGGGAATAGGAGGTCCAGCCTTTGCTCAGTAGAGCTGGAATTGAACCTCCATCCCAGTGAGCTGCAGTCCCAAGCACAACCACTACGCCACCGGGGCTTAGCCCCAGTTATGATTTTTAAAATAATAAATTATCTTTATTAATATGGAAAGACAATAATTGATGTTGGTTTCAATTGGTGTATATTTATTTTCAGAAAATATATTTTATATTATTCTAATTTGAAATATATATATATATATTTGTTTTATTCTTTTTTTTTTTTTAATTTTAGGCTTCACTGCCCTCAGGTGGTGGGAGTAGGAGGCCTAGCCTTAGCTCCTGGCAGCCGGAATTGAACCTCCATCCCAGTGGGCCGCAGTCCCGCACACAACCACTATGCCACTGGGCTCAGCCTGTTTTATTCTTCTTAAAGCACATACAGAACCTCTGATCATACTAAGAGGATGTCCATAGCTTTATTGCCAAGGAATGATGTAAAGACAAGGTATATATTGCAGCCATGAGCTAAAATGTAGCATCTTACTGTTTGATACCCCTTTGGGCCCATTTTAAAGTTGTTTCAGTTTTAAAAAAGTGAAGAGGAAACATACATGAATTAAATCTCTGGTGATGTGAATAGTCTTAATGGAATTCATTGGGGAGTAATGAATGCAGATTCAGTTAGATTAAAATGCAGCAATTTATCATTTTCTTTCCTATATGAACCATTTTAAATTTTTTCTACTTTTTAATAGTTTCTGTTTTCAATTGAGGTTTTTGTCTGCTTTACTTTGTTATTGCTGTTAGGGTTTTTGTTTTGTTTTGCTTGGCTTTTAATGTTTTTCTTTCTGTATATGAAATCAAGGATAGATAAATCTATAGATACCGCAGTGGATTCAGAGCTACTAGCGTCTACAGCCATACCATCCTGAACGCCCCCAATCTTGTCAGAGCTACTCAGGATTAGGCAGTAGAAGTGAAGGTGACATGACATGAAGAACTAATAATAATGAGTACAAAAAGGTAGAAAATGGTCCAAAATTTATTGTTGTGATGACTGTACAATTCTTCTTGATTGAGCTTTACGATTGTATGATATGTGAATAAAATGCCAATGAAACGATATAAAAGTATATACATTTAAAATGTATATGACTACAGAAGCATGGCTATTATATATGCCAGTGACTATATATTCTACATTATTTTTTCAGCAAGTCTTCAGTTTATATGACACATATAATTTACTTTTAATAACCAATTAACTATGGTGCAAACTATTTGGTAGTCATAATTCTGTATAGCTCATTAATTTGTGTAAGGAAGACTCTTTTAAAATAGAATCAGACAATCTGATTAGATAACACTCCTTGTTAATATAATCTCTATGAGAAAGAGACTTTGATTTCTCAGATTTTCATGTGATGTTGCCATATGCTTACCAATATAACTAGCAAGGACTTAATGCTTTCCAATCATTGTTCTCATATAAACATAATTAAAAAACTGAAAAGGAAGGCAAATTCAAGAGTAGCTGTCAGAATGCTTAATTGTAATTCTACATCATCATTTGGGAAAAATGGATCATGTGTAATTACCAGGTCGTCTGTTTTGGATTGACAGCATTTATAGCAAAGCATAACCCTATATCTAATTATTTTAGTTGACGGAATTGTTAATTTTAATGACATATTCTTCTGATTTCTTAGATGTAAAACTTAGCCACATAAGTAAATGCTGAATAATTATTCTTCAATCATCATCATAGCCCACATATTCTTCCAAATCTGTCTTTAATGAATGTCATTAAAATGACTATATTTCAATCACCTTTAATTAAACTCATATATAACACAAAAATCGCACAACATTTCACCATAATATAAGCTTCATCTTACTTTTTTAAAGGTTAATAAGCTTGAAGTTGGCAGTACAGCAGTTTTCCTTTGAGAATTTTGTTGTCCAGATTTATACTTGTCTTAGTTAAAATTTAGTACATTTTTACCTTTGTATTTTTCACTTATGAACCCATTGATTTAAATACAAACATAAATCACCATTCTTGGATATTCAGCTTCATTTATATTATATATATTAAATTTATACAACCAAAAGATGGCAGTGCTTCATCAACTATTTCTTTACTATAGGCTTAATATTCATGTTCCTGAGAGTCAAAAACTGCATTTAGCATCATTTTTTACTTTTCAAGAGTGCATTTATTTCTTAGATTTTCTAGAACAAAATCATATTCAACATTAACATCTACTAAATACTTTTAATTTTGAGCTCTAACTCAGTATGCATTTCTCTTTTAAAAAATAGCAGAATAGAATAAAAGGCCACTGATCCTGTTACATAGGATGTACTCCAAGGGGCAGCTTTAAACACTTATTTAGCACTTCTCCTGGCTTTAGCTGATTAATTGCTTGTGAATCACACATTAAAGACTGGTGGGGGTGCATTTCTAGTCATACGATGATCTTAGTCTCATTTCAAAGAGGTTGACAAATACTTTGATGCTTTTACATGTGAAAAATTAAGAATCACTCGTAAAACTGATAGTTCAGTTTTTTGACTATTTTTCTCATGAGTGTGTGTTTGGCTTCTTTTTTCTTTTTTAATTTAATTGTTTTATTGACTCATAATTCACATATGACATAGTTCAATAGGCTAAATATTTTGTGTGGTTTTAACAGATTCAGCCCTATGTATTTCAAACATGCCATCAACATAAGAACAAAAGAGTTTCAGTTTTAAGTGCAGTCGTACTACAATTCAGCACATTTTTTCTTTTATTCTAGAATTATAACTCCTTTAACCTTTAACTTTTCTTCATTGTGTGTTTAAATGGGAGCTAGTTTTCCTCAATAATACTTATCCCTTCCTCTCCTATTCATATTTTGTACAAAAATCTAAATTGTCCATTTTAATTGTTAAATTGAACACATTTTGGTAACACAATATGCATAAGAAGTGAATTCAAGTCTGTGTAACTTTAAACTAAAAGCAAGCCCATTGCCACTGAATTAATTCTAACTCATAGAACTCCTGCTCAGGGTGAATTTATCCTTATAATTTCAGAGGCAATACAAGCTTCCCAGAAGCAGACTGCCTTCTCTTCCTTCCTATCAGCTACAGGTGACTTTCAACTGCTCGTGCTTTATCCACTGCGTCACTGGTGCTTCTACTATATGGGCAATTTCCAAAGTTATATTCTGATCTATAACCCTGACTATTTGATGAACATTTTGCTAATATTCTCTCTAATATCACTTACTATGGGAAACAAATTCAAATGTGGTGGGCATCTTGGGCTGCTTTATCCTTGCTGCTGAAATTGCTGAGAGGCGAGATGTCACAAAAGAATCCCTGTGGCTCTTTCTATTGAAGATGTGTTTGAGGGGAGCTCAGACAAACTCTTGGTAGCTGTTGGCAATGTCACCTATTTCTGCTTTATTTCCCAGCCGCCCCAGACCCTCCGGGGAGCCTCTTTCATTGAGAAGGTGTGGTGAAGACTGGAAAAACATGTTCAGGAAAATGTACTTCATAATAAAAGCTATTGCCAACATTGGTGATAGCATGACAGTGATGAGCGAGTTAGAGGAGCAGCCTGTTACAAGGGGAGACAGTGTCAGACTTTGAGGAATTTGATATTTATACAATCTGGGAGATGTTTTTAATGGTAAAATCATATTTTGAATTTGTTCTCTTAATTTCTAGAGTCTGCAAAAAAGCCTTCAAATGAACAGGTGAGGTGTCTGAAGCTTAAGTATCATAATTTCCTAGTTAATTCTCACTGTAATGTAGCCACTTGAAACAACAGTAGATTTATCAAGTGGGGGGAAACGTCAAGGTTTTGGGCTACACAGCTTTTGAAGTCATGAAAACAAGTCTCATGAGAGGAAGCAATTCTAAAATTTACATTAGTGGAGAGTTAATTAAACGTTTGAACAATATGGTCTGATAATGACATTAGAAATCACCATGAAAAAAAAAAGTTCCTCATTTCTAGTTTAGAAGGTCTGGCAAAACAATACACACAGTGTCAAAAATAAAGAAATAAATAAAACTAAGTTGAAATGAGTAATTCATTGATCTCTAGAGAAACCAGAAATCAGATTTCATAGAACCACTATCAATAATAAGAATCTCACTTCAATTTAGTCAATTTTGAGCATATAAGGGTTTTTACCAGGGTTTTATCCTGAGTATGGACATTAACCATAGAGTAGAATGCCTGCTGTGAGATAGCAGGGCTGTATATCTTTACTGGAACAGAGAATTTCATTTTTCTCATGTGAAGTTGTTAGTGGTTTCAAACCACTGAACTTGCGGTTAGCAGTCCAGTGTATAACTCAAATGTTCTTCAATGATTATATAGGACATGGAATAAAGTCATCAGACAGAACCCAGAGCAGATACCAGCAGAAAGAAGAAATGTATTAAAATTAATAAGGAATTCAAAAAATTGATAGGAGTCACATTATTGTTTAGGCTTTTATAGCATTTCTATTGGTTATGTAGCATAATTAAGATCAGTTCAAGAAACAGGTGTGACTAATTTAACTATCAATAGCAAAAATTTGAAAAAAAAGTGATTTATGTAGAAGTTATTCTGACCCCCAATTCCATAATTCAGAACCTAGCTGCAAAGTCAGGGAGATTCTTCCTTATGAACAACCATTTAAAATTTAGGGTTCACCATCTCTTCAAATTGGATAACTCACTAAAAGAAACAAAAAAAAATTAGGAAAGTTCTACACTTTTGATTACGCTTTCATTATAGCAAAATAATACACATTAAAAGGAAAATGCACATGCACAGAAGTCTGGCAGGGTCAATAGTGTGAATTCATTTTGACAATTATCTTTTTCCTATGGAGCCAAGAAGAGTGACCTTGATGAGTGGACATGTGTAGAATTGTCAACCAGGAACCTTTGATGTTTTTATCAGGATTTCATTTGGCCCACATCTTCAAAGTTTTCATTACAAAATTAGTTTTTCTCCAATGTCAAACCCCATCCTTAATAAAGACATTAACCATGACTAGCTAATGGGCCCTCAGCAGTCACCTCAGGAGCACAAATTATCTGGCGTGGTCCAAGGACCCTCTATGTTGCACAGACACTTCTATCACTCACTTATTTCAAGAGCTTAAACAACCTTAGATATGAAGGACAGTGGCTAGATAACTTAGGAAGGTATTGCTATGAGCACTCTGGTCCACATGTCCACCAGTTTAACAGAATATTAATAACCGATCTATGGCATCTTCGAACTCAAGAAAACAGCAAACTATGTCTCAGGAAATTTATAGAATTTTCAAAATCAAGACAATTAGATATATATCAAAAATGATAAACTCTCCTTCCAAGCATTTTCTCTTTCTACCTCTCAAAATCACAAGGAACATGAAGATTCCTTTTGCCTTCTAGATAAGATTGCACAAACATTACCTATAATAAGATTAGGAGTAAATCCTTGGTATGTCATTCCATTATAAGACAATTAGACATTCTTGATTTATGTATCACATTGTAAAGTCTTATTGCAAAGTCATTAATAAAATTTGGTAACGCAGTACCAGTTGAAAATGAAATCTTCCGTGAGTTACCTCGGTCTTTTCAAAAGGCCCTAACATAAATGTGTTTTTGTTTTCATAAATGGCTTTCATGAAGTCAGTCCTTAGATCCTCAATTTTCATTTACACTCTCTTTAGAAATGGAAATATCCAAAGTGTGCATGCCTGTGATGGAAATGAAACTTCTCTTCATATAGCTGTGTCTTTCTAAATTTGTATTCTTCACTTTTACAGAAAAGTCATCAGCTTTTCTCAGTTGAAAGATGTGTAGGCAATAATATATTTTGTTGCACTTAAAACCTTTGGAGGCACTGACTGGATAACCAAAGGTTTGGAAAGTCATATGAGTTTCAATTATAAGATACGAAAAATATAATCCCCGCCTTTTAATTTTAGATAGCATCAAATATAGTGTCCATAACATAGACTGACACTCATGGTCACTCCTCTGCCCACCAAAGTTGTATTCCTTAGTATATGCATTGGTTGGTTTTTCAGAAATAGATTCCTAGGACCTTTTGGAGAAATGACAATAAATAGATTTAAAACTACAACTCTTTTGTTCACAGCCGAGTGTGTTAACCCTTGACCCCAAATAGTGAATTCAATAAACTCACAGATCATTAAAATATATTTTATGGTTACCAATTTCTGTGATAGAAATTATGCAAATTAGAAAGCATCCAAATATTTGGATAACATCATAGTAATTAATAATCCTATTAGTATTTACTTTCCACATATGGTTAGGGACTTATGAGGGAGCTTCAAAATGTGTCGAAATATTTCATTTTCTTTTCATACATTTTTTAACAAAACTTTTAAAAGCCACCTCTGTTTAAAACAAAACAAAACAAAAACTATTGATAAGAAGGATGAAGAATTCAACATCACACTAGCAATAAATGATATTAACTTAAAAGTACAGGAAACGATACAGAAAAAGTACAGGGAGAATAATATTTTATATCTGTCACATAGATAGTTGACAATAGATTTTAACATCTATAAAGAATAATTACGGACTGAGCCCCAGTGGCGTAGTGGTTGTGCACGGGACTGCAGCCCACTGGGATGGAGGTTCAATTCCAGCAGTGGGGCTGGGCCTCCTACTCCCACCACCGGAGAGCAGTGATGCGCCCCCCCAAAAAAAAGAATAATTACATATGCACATGTCTGTGTTTCTCATTTGTAATATTTTGATTGATTTTTACACAGCCAGCTTTAATTATCACATAATTCATAAAGTTCTATTTTTATATTGACATGTTATGGTTATAGAAATAGTATAAGCAGTGTCTTTTTATATGCATATATGTTTTCAAGGATAACTGTATGGTGCTAAGTAGTTTTTTCTGTAATAGCCTATATTACAATAAAATAAGATTCTCTTTAAGAAGTTGAATGCAATTAGCTAAAATCAACCAAACTAGTAGGGCACTTTAAATGTCAAATTAAAAAGTGGATCATGAATGAGATTGAAGTAATGCTTTTATATCATAAGTTTGCCAAAATCAGTTATGTGCATGACTTTATTTTCGAATCTCTGTTTTGAGAACTCTGAAGCATTGTTTTCACCTAAAAATTTTATTTTATGTCTGACCTACAAGCTCATATATGGATAATTTAGTCAAGCATATAAATCTGTTATTTATAATAAAGACCACATAATACGATATCTATGAGAAACTTGCTAAACATGTCCAAATATATCAATTATTCTAGTATTTAGTTGATGGAAAATAGGTTACTCTTCCATGTTTAAAATCATTATCATAGTAAATTCAGACAGAGCACAATGTGGGAAAATACATTTTGCATAAAACAGTTTGTGATATTTTATTTAATTATGCACTCATTTATCAATTAATTGAAGATAATCTTCAAATATGAAAATTAATATACTTATGGAATCTTTTGTCCATAATTTTCCTTTTTTAAAGAGAAAACTCCTTCTGGACTTTTCTTCCTTCTTCCAGAAGCATTTTGAGAAGATCTGAGGATTGTAATTTCAGTTCCACTAATCATGGGTTGATGTACCTTGGGAGTGCAATTTTTAATCTGAGGGCAATGAATTCAAAGGTTGGTGGTTCAAACCCACAAGCCCTTCCATGCCCCACATCCTTCCACTGGAGAACAGACTTGGTGACCTGTTCTCTTTTAAAAACAAAACAGCAAGAATACTCCCTTAAGTCATATCAGCAACACTGATGCTAAGTTAATTCCGACTCATGAAAACACTGCAGAACAAAGTATAATGTGTTAGGTGGATTTCCAAGGCGCTCTGGCAGTGTAGTGATCCACAAGCTTACCAGCTCAAACCGCTTCTCCCGTGGAGAAAGACAGCTTTCAACCTGCACAGCTTCCATCGCAGAGACTGACAAGGACAGTACTATCCCGTTCTATAGGCTTGCTTTAAGTGGACATCCAGTGGAAGTGAGTTTGTTTTTTGGTAAACTCTGTCAGAAGCTAACTGCCCCATCTTTCTATGATGGAGCCTCCAGAAGAGTTCAAATTGGCGTCCTTTCAGTTCGTTCACAGTTGAGTGCTTCACTAGCGGGCCATCAGGGTTTCTTGCCATAACGGTTGTTGTGGCTGTTGTTGGTAGGTGAATTGACCCATAGCTAACTTAAGCACAACAGAACAAAACACCGCCTCGTCCTGCACCAGTTGATGGAACAGTTGCACTCTGTCTTTTATGGGCTTTGTGAATCAGAACAGAACAGATAGCACAAAAAACCAGTTCTTGACTTGGGGAAATAATTATGAATGAGAGATATAGCAAAGATTGTTAGAGTGCTTCATTTTTTTCTAAATAGTTTAGTTTTGGTATTCATTTCCTGAAGAACTTGCAATTGAATGTTGCATTGCAATTATCAAACATATTTATTATGATTTGTATGCTTTTTCTTCTCCACCAAACAACTCACTCCCTTCTTCCCATCTAAAAATAGCCTTTAATTTGCATCACACTAATCTTACAATCAGATTAGAGTTCTATTTCTGTATGTTTTCTCTAGCATACATACTAAATTAGAATAAAAATATAACTTTCTTTAGGCCACTTAATTCAAAAATCTAAAATTTACAGCAAATCTTAATTTTAGCAAAACATCAGCATTTAGGAATTTCTATCAGCAAATTTTCTGGTTTTATTTCATATATATATATAATTTGATACTTCCATATTTTTATTTAAAAACTTGATTCATTAATTATGATGGCTAGGCTTGTTCCTGTTTATTATAGAGAGAAAATTCCATTATGCACAATAGTGGAAAGAATGTCATTTTTCTTTCATTTCTAATGTTGTTCTTTGAATTAGATTCCAGTAGTTTGAAAAGTAGTTCCTTTCCTCAGACTTAAATTAACATAAGGATCTAGTAGAAAATTACTGCTACTCTTACACCTCATTTGACATTAGATAGACACACAGCTTAGCAGTATAGCATACATATGTATATATATATTTCAGTTATCAGTTTATATTTTAATGTTTGAGAGTAATCTATTCCTCTTTTGCAGCTAGATATTAAAATGTTTCTATTCAGTTGATTTATTTTATTCCAAACAATATTGTAGACATATTTTGCATCAGCAAAGGAGTTCTTAAAATACTGACTATCATTAACTCTCAATTATTCTTCTGTTTTTCAGGAGTGCCAATAACGTCTAGACTTCTTTAAGCATGCCAGTCTGGAATTTGTTATTGTTCTACTATATAGTTTCAAAAGAATCCAGTAAGTAATTCAAGAATCCGAAGGGCACTTGTAGACTCTTGGCAAGAAGACTTCTTTGTGAAGCATACCTTAAGTGAGTAAGCAAAATTCTTATAATTTGTGAAATACAAAGGAGTTCTAGTCAAATACTCATTGATTTTTATGTTAAACTTCTTGTTTTGCAGTATCAATCATGTAAAATGTATTGTCGTTTTATTTCAGTTTTATGAAAAAGAAACTTAGATCTGTTTTATGTCTCTCCCATATTCTCCCAGTTGGCATAAAAAGTCAAAGACTAACTGGTAAGATAAACATTAAAGACATTTGCAAAAAATTCCACCTTAATGTGCAAAATGAATGTTCTCCTTTTTCCTTTGAAAATATAAATATGCATTGAATAGTTAGTAATAATTTTAGCAGATTACATATTCTATTTCTATGAAATATTTTATAATACATCAGTAATTTTATTCATTAGAAATATGTGCAAATTCAGAGTAACATGACTAAAAAAAGAGGAGGATAATAAGTTGAATATTTGAAAAAGCATAGGTAAGATTAGTTCTTAAAAGAGAAGCAAGAAAAATCCTTAAATATAGCTAAAAATCTTATACTAGAAATACATTTATGTCTTTGTCTTTATTTTATTCTTTAATAGATCTTTGTACTTTGTTCTTATCTTTCTAAACTTTTTTCTTTGTTTAAAAATCATCTTGTTGGGGTCTCATACAACTCTTATCATAACCCAAACACACATCCATTGTATGGAAAGCATATGCTGCCATCATCATTCAAAAAATACTCTTTCTACTTAAGCCTTCGGTATCAGCTCCTCCTTTTTCAACTTCCCCCACACCTCCCTCCCTTTATAAAATTATTACTATTTTGTCATATCGAACACTGTCTGATGTCTCCTTTCTCCCTCTTCTCTGTTTTCCATACTGCAGAGAGGAGGTTATAAGTAGGTAAATACATGAGGTTATATGTGTAATATGTTGGAAATGTTTTTATATGCATTATAGTAAAAATAAATTAAAGTTTCATCACATAAATTGAATAGGATAATAAGTTGATCATTCCAACATTTTGATTCATGAGGATGAAAAACACCCAGTACTTATCTAGGAGAATATACTTATATCGATTTGTGATTTACTACTGTTTAAAGGTTCCAGATTTAGTGAAGTTACATGTTAACTATAATGTAAATAAATAGCCACTGCAAATTTGAGTCAAGTTATTGAGCAACAGGCAACGTGAGGGGAATATTCCTTGATGACTTGTAAACATTGCATCTATAGCTATGCAAACTTGTGCTAAGAATTCCTTTTAAACTGCATTCCTAGCTATCTTCTGAGAATCTCTTCCAGCGGAGAGCAGTCTTTGTGACTTTGAATCAGTTTCTACTCTCGGTCCACTTCTGGAGAGCAGAACAAAAGCTCTCTCATGATCCCCAGGAGTGCTCATTGTTTCTCCATTGTTTCAGTCCACCTAATTGTGGATTACCAAAATTTTCATTGACCCTTTCCCTTGTTTTTATAATGCTGCTGATAAAGAAATGCAAGTTTCTCAAGATTCATTTTTTAAAAAGTCTGAAATTCTTCTAAGACTGAGCTCCATAGTATTTTCTGTGTTTTTTCTACATAATTTGAATGCATTCAATCTTCCTTATCTTAGTGTTCTGTTCACCATGGATATCAATCAGTTTAAAGCTTTATTACTCTATAGATCAATAAATCATACAGTGTGGAATTAGATATTTTAAGACAATTATGTTATCTAGTATTTTGAATAACAATGTGTGTTTGGGGGTAAAATTTTTGCATCAGAAGGAATATAATAGAATATGAGAATA
>PVJH01047188.1:0-11438 GCA_004026705.1 Nesogale talazaci
TGGGTATTATGAGTATTAAATGAGACAATAAGTACACAGACTACGTGTTGTCCAGCATCGGGCACACAGCAAGTGCTTAACAAGCACTAGTGATTAATGCTTACATTATCAGGGTGCGGGGCCAGGGTTCTCGGGGAGTGGAAGAGTGCTAGGTGCCCAAGATGATTCCACTATTCTCTGTTAGATAAGGGTGAAGCAGGCCTTCCTCTTTGCTTCTGTGAGGAAGGGTTGGGGAGAAAGCTCTGTCTAATGCACCTGCCCTGAAGTGAATGCATCTACTGCGAGGCACATCTAACACCAGCCCCTAAGAAGCATTTGAAGATGTTACCAGTTTCTCAGGCTGGAGGCCTACTCTGACCTGAGAAGTAAGACAGGTTAGAGAGACTCGACTTGCAGGTGAGTTCTCATCTGTGAGCAGCGCTCACGCATGGCCAGGTGGAGTGATGCCACTATTGCCCTTCCTCCCTCAGGGAAGGTGACAAACAGGCAGGGGAGACACAGAATCCAGAGGAGAGGGGAAGAACTGCACTGACCACGTGCCACCCACAGGGAGATGCCATGTCCTATTCTAAGAAGGAAACAGGAAGGAGGATGGGGAGAGGGGGAGACAGCTGAAGACAACCAGGCCTTTCTTCTGAGGCACCTCTGACCTTCCCGTCAGCAGTTGAGCACATGAGCTCCTGTCTCTCTGGGACAATGCACACAGACAGCAGACCGCTCAGGTTTTTTGTTGAAAGAAATCCCAAATTTCATCTTGTGTAGAAACACCTGAGTTTCCTCTTTCCCAGCCTTGCAGCCAGTCTGCTCCTCAAATGCTAGGCGCTTTCCCCAAGGAAAATGCTAGGCTCAGGAGAAAGGACCCTTCTCACCCCTGCATCCTGCCCAGCTCCATCCATCTCTTCAAGGGTCTGTTGGTTTTTTTTGCAGCTAAGCTTCGCTTCTGAGGGCAGAGAAGAGCGGCCTCTGGTGGTCATCCTTGGAAGAGACATTGGCAGCTTCTGACCCGTAGAGGCCTGAGGAAATCTGTCCTGGAGACCTGGAGAGACCTGGGGGAATCTGTCCTAGGTACCTGGAGAGTACCTGGAGAGTACCTGAGGAAATCTGTCCTGGAGACCTGGAGAGACCTGGGGGAATCTGTCCTGGAGACCTGGAGAGGCCTGAGGAAATCTGTCCTGGAGACCTGGGGGAATCTGTCCTGGGGACCTGGAGAGGCCTGGGGGAATCTGTCCTGGAGACCTGGAGAGGCCTGGGGGTATCTGTCCTGGAGACCTGGAGAGGCCAGAATCTGCTGCAGTAAGTCACAGTGACACGATGTGGCAGTGTGGCACTGCCCCTTTGGGTTTTTGAGATGGACAGTCTTAGTGGGAGCAGACACTCTCTTCTTTCCCCTACAGAATAGCTGGTGGTTTTGAATGTCTAGCCTTGTGGTTAACAGCCCAGTAAGGAGCCTACTCCAGTGGGAGGACTGGGGAGGGATAAAACTAAGAAAGGGGGCAAGCAACAGTGGACTCAAGCTTCAGGAAGCCCATCTGTGTACTGTTGGCCTCTTGGACTTGCTCCTAGATGCTGACCACCCCTCTCTGTTCCTCTTCTTTTTTTTTTTTTTTTAATTTTATTGTGAGCTGGGAGGGACTCCTCTGTCTCTCCTCTCTTGTGATGTCCAAGACACTGGACCCCATGAAGAGGAGCTCCCGTTCTCCCTGACTCCATGACCATGACAGGCTCACCTGCTGGAAGGGACATGTGTAGCAGGTATCCAACTTGGTCTGGGTAGGAACAGGGCACCTCCTTACCCAACCACAAGAGCCTCGTCTGTGCCTCATCTGGGTCCTGCAGTCCTCACTCAGTCAGTCCTGTCCTTGGGTAGGGGGAAGCTCAAGAGCTGCGGACTGGGCACTGCTGACCTTGCTGGCTCAGTGGTGACTGTGGCTTTGCAGGACCTCAAGGTCTTCATGAATACCAGAGTGTGCTGGACAGTGCACATGTTCCAAACTTCTATAAAGTGCTACACAATTCTGGATTAAAGCCCAACTTTTCTTCCCTGCAGGAGCGCTGGGGGTGTAGTGGTTCCTTATTGGGGTATGGTCCACATGATTGACAGTTCAAAACCACGAGCAACTCTGTGGGAGAAAGACTGGGCTTTCAACTCCCGTGAAGAGTTGGCGTCTTGGAAAACCACTGAGGCTGGGCTGCCCTGTCCTAGAGGCCACTAGGAGTTGGAATCAGCAGGATGGCCGGGAGCGAGTCATTCCTTTCTGGAAAGCCTTGCATGGCACAAATGGTTAACTTGTCTAACTGCTCGTTGAAATGCCTCCTCTCCCCACTATCCTGACTCTAATTCTACCTTACAAATCTGTCTAGACCAGAGGATGTACACTAGTACAGACAGGAACCAGAAACATGGGGAATCCAGGACAGGTGATTCCTTCAGGACCAGTGATGAGCATGGTGATACCAGGAGGATAGAGGGAAGGGGGGTAGAAAGGGGTAACCGATGATAAGGATCTACATAAAACCCCCTCCCTGGTGGACAGACAACAGGGACATGGGTGAAGGCAGACATTGGACAGTGTAAGGTATGACAAAATAATGATTTATAAATTATCAAGGGTTCATGAGGAAGGGGGGAGCAGAGAGGGGATGGAAAAAGGAAGAGCTGATACCAAGGTCTTAAGTAAAAAGAAAATGTTTTGAGAAGGATGATGGCAACAAAAGTACAAATGTGCTTGACACAATGGATATATGTATGGGTTATGATAAGTGTTGTATGCGCCCCCAATGAAACAATTTTTAAAAAAAGAAAAGAAAAAGTTAAGAAGGAAAACACAGAAAGGCACCTAGAGGTGCCTTGAAAGAAAGGCCTGGCAGTCTGCTTGTGGCACAGTTGTCCTCTGACACAGGCAGGGTCACTGCGAACTGAGTAGCTTCCATCACACTGGTCACTCAGCTCTCTCCCACTAAGCAGATTGGATTCTTGAAGCCCCTCCCACGTTGGATTTTTGAGCTGTCACTGGCTAGAGGAGCTGGTCCACAGGACTTGTGAAGGGCCATACTGTAGTGGAGGCATGTGAAAGGAGAGGCCACAGCTTGATTCCCTGTCGCCTCCCAATCACACAGATGCACTCAGTACCTCTGCTCTAGACTTTACTAAATTGAATGAGACCCCGATTATCACATGGACAAGGTCAAATTGAGTGCCATTAGTATGTCATTTTTGCCAAGGTGATTTCTGATCAAGGGGCCCTGGTGGCTCATTGGTCAAATGCTCTACCACTAACTGGAAGGTTGGCAGTTAGAACCCATCCAAAGAAAAGGTCTGGCAGTCTGCTCCCAACATTTCACACAGCCAAAACGCCACTGCGTAAAGTCCATTCTGGCACATCGTAATGCCTAGGCAGGGTTTCCAAAGCCACAGATCTTCTTTTAGGGTCATCTTATTGGGGGCTCATACAGCTCTTATCACATCCATACATCAATTGAATCAGGTGTGTGTTTGTCCATATGTTGCCTTCATTCTTTTCTAGACATTTGCTTTCTATTGAACCCTTGGTATCAGCTCTCCACCGCCCTCCACCACCACCCCTAGGACCCCCGATAGATTGTACATTGCTAATAATTTCTTCTCTCACACTGGCCACTGCCTCCCTTCCCCCATGTTTTCTGTGTTCTTCCCCCTGTAAAGGGCTTTATGGTTATGTATCGATTATTGCAATTGGTTCCCCCTCTTTCCCTTCCTCTCCCCCTCTGCCTTCTACCTTTCTGGCATCGCTATTCCCACCCCTGTTCTGGATTCTGTGTGTGCTAAGTTCAAAACCAGAAATCTTAATGGGAGCAGCAGCCTCTCATCTTTCTCCAGAGAAGCCGCTGGTGGATTCGAACTGCCCACCTTGCAATTAGCAACCCAAAGAGAATTCCACAATGATTATAACCCACATCAGGGGTGTTCAAACTTTTTCAGTATACAAGTTGCTTATAAAATGACCTACCAAAGATAAAAATGCAAAACATATATTTATCTTTATTCATTGACTCCATTTATTTATAAATGCATTGAGAATGTGTTATATGTACAATGTATGTGTGGGATTAATTAAGACTTTTCCACAACTCTGTCTCCTCGAAAGTCTTACCACACATTAGTGCTTACTTGCGCACACTTGGTGAGAGATCAGACACGTTGAGCCTTTCAGACTGCCAGCTGATGGGCTCACCCCCTGCTGCTGAGGACAAGAGATTGCTTCTCTCTGAAGGCTTTCAGCCATTAGTCTGGCCCCAGTAGGTGGGGTTCACACCCTACTGTTCATGATTTCTATGAAGCCCAGAAAACAAGTGAAAGCTGTTCCATGATATCGAAAGTTAGATTGCCATCGTGAGTCTGGGGTCCGCCCATCTTATCACATACTGCCCTATACTTCCACTTCCTAGAACGGGGGTGCCCCTAAATCATCCCCCTCTCATCACTATTTTGCCTGTAACACAACCCTTTCCTATGAGGTTTGTCCTTTCCTGTAATTAGGGGGCTTGTATATCCCCACAGGATTTAAGTGCCTTGGTTAGCAATAAACCTCTCTCTCTCTTCATGAGGATCATGAAGTGGGGCTGAGGTAAGCATGCTACCATAAAATGTGTCTGACTCCATTATTTCTATCTCTCATATTTCCTATGACTTTATTATCATTTTTACTTATTATCGCTGTACAACTGCACCTACTGGACAGATGATGATATGTTAAGGGCTGGCTTCCCTGACATGTATGTTTATATACCTTGCATAACCACGTGAGTCCATATTATACAGCACAATGAACATTTCTTGTCACTCCCTGAGTTGACTCTGAGGGCTTGCACTGAATGGAATGAGTCAGGGATGCATAGTCTGGACAGTAGCTGCTGACAGCCAGCCTCAAGCACACTTCTAAATGGTCCTCAGTCATCATTAAGGTGACCAGACATCCTGCTTTTTAATAATCTAGGGACATCCCGCAGTATTTTAAAATTAAAATAAATATATTACAATACTATTTTTGCGTTCTATGAAAATTTTTGTTACTCCATATAGACCACATTTTTAAGCAAGAACCACTACCCACGCCCAGTCACCGGTGTCCTGCTTAAAATCTGGTCATTTTAGTCATGGTGGAATGGTACTTGGACTTCACGATCTTGAAGGATCTTGTGGGAAAAGGCTAACTCACATCAGTAAGTAGAACCAAATCATGCAGTCCAGGAGGTAGCACACTTCTCATGTTTGGGTACTTTCTTTCTGTAAGTAAGTTGCAGAACTTTTCATGAGCTCTGAACTTCAGCTGAATGTCGGCTTGTAGAGTCAAAATCTCCCATTCTGTATGAAAGTGATATGCTTTTGTCTTTTGTCTTCTTACTTGGTCCAGCTCCCCCACTCATTTTAATTCCCTTTCTTACATTTAAGAGGGAAAAAAAATCAAGATCTAAAAATTGGTGATAGCTTAGCTGGTCAGTTTTGCTGCACTTAGTGCAATTGTTTGTGCATGCGTTTGACACCTCAGATCACATCTGATTGGCTGCGCTGTATATCAAGTAAGTAACAGGATTGATGATGGTCTTACATCTATTTTTTTAATGTCATGCGATCTACCCACACTGCATTTGAGATCACCCCCTGAACTAGATTGTCTTAAAACAAACATGTAGGTCATGTAGGCAGGGCACAGATTACATCTTCTGGGGAGACTTAGACTTACCAGGCATTCAGTTGTCGGAGGGATTGGATTGTTTTCATAATTGCTACAGAAGGAACAGCGAGACCTGGAAGGGACTTTGTCTTCAGCTGCAGTTTTTGCAGAAACCTCTGTGACCCTTTGGAAATGGTTGTGCTTTCATAATTCCCTGCGCGAAAACAGGTATTTCAGAGGGATAGACTGACATAATAGGTACACAAGTAGTCAGGGAACGGCTCCCCCAAATCGAAGCAGTGTAATTTTCATTCTAATAATCTTGCCCCAATCTCTCCATTTATTGATGGGGAAGAGGCAGTCAAGTCCACATGGAAAAAGTACACCAGCCTGTGTGATCTAAGGATCATACATAATAAAATACAAGACTTGGGGAGGGAACTATACCAATTTAGATTCTAAACACCAGGTTTGTGGAACATTATGGGTGATAGTGGAAGCCCAAATCCATTTGCAGGGTCCCTGAATTAAGTCTTTGATGAACTTCCTCTGACAATAGTCTGGGGATGGGAATAGTCTTGCTATCAGACAGAGAGCTTTGTAAAGTGAATTTTAGCAGCTGTAGTTAGGGGAAAATGTAACACTTTAGCATTTGATCTCCCTTTTGACCCATTTAAAATTTATTCCAGTTTTTTAGTATTTTCTGCTTTCTTTTTGATGGAGGTTTTTCTGTTTTATTTGGTCATTGTTTCTGGACCACCACCACTCCCCCGCTTTTTTATTGCCTTTATTTTATATGTTTCTCTGAACAAGGACTTCAGGATAAGTAATATAGAGACAGGAACTAGACTAATAGTTTCCTGGGAGCAGGGAAAGGGGAAGTTCCGGGGAAATGAGGAGTCAGCAACTCTGGGTACACAGAACAGCATGCTAAAGTTGATTGTGGTGATAATTTGATTGGACTATTGAATTGGATAATATGCTAAGTATATCACAATGGAGCTATTTCAACATAAAACAAAAGTAAATAAAAGATGCATCCAACATAAAAAAGAAAAGAGATTGCAGCCGAAAAAGCCCTGCGGAGCAGGGGTTGAGGTGAGTCAGAATCTGTCCAGTCACAGGCCAGGTGATCTCCGTCCTGGCTTATCTGGGACAGGCGTCCAAGCAAAACTATGCATGGCTGGTGTTCCTTTTCACTCTGGAAAAGGTCCCATTTAGAAGGTAAATGACCCGCTCGCCCTAACCACAGGCAGACTATGGAAGAAATACTTAGGCTTTAGAACTAGAGGATGTGAGAGCTACTGTTACCAAAAATTGGAGGTTAAAATGCTCATTATAATCCTGGAATAATTAGTTCCAAGCATTTGGCAACGAGAATAAGGTAAAGCATGACGGAAACGGAGACGGTCATGTAGGCAGGGCACAGATTACATCTTCTGGGGAGACTTAGACTTACCAGGCATTCAGTTGTCGGAGGGATTGGATTGTTTTCATAATTGCTACAGAAGGAACAGCGGGACCTGGAAGGGGCTTTGTCTTCAGCTGCAGTTTTTGCAGAAACCTCTGTGACCCTTTGGAAATGGTTGTGCTTTCATAATTCCCTGCGCGAAAACAGGTATTTCAGAGGGATTGACTGACATAATAGGTACACAAGCAGTCAGGGAACGGCTCCCCCAAATCAAAGCAGTGTAATTTTCATTCTAATAATCTTGCCCCAATCTCTCCATTTATTGATGGGGAAACCAAAGTCAAAAGCTCTACCATAGCCACAAACAAAGTCAATGCCATCAGGTTGATTCTGCCTCATGGTGACCCTGCGGGCAGAGGAGTAGAAGTGCCCCTGTGGGTTTCTGAGACTGTCCCTCTTGACAGGAGCAGAAAGTCGAGGAGCTGTTGGTGATTTTGAACTGCTGGCCATCAGCTCCTCTCACAGCCGCTCTGCCGCCAGGGTGGCAACACGGGGGGGTGAAGCTGCCTCAAACAGCCTCTGGAAGGTTTGCAAGACCTGCCTTTCTTAACTTCTCTACCACTTGCCTGGGAGTCAACCCTGGTTCACGGGGAGCCGTGGGGATTTCAGGAGTTGTTTTTTTTGGAGGTAGCATTCCCGACTTTCCTTCGGAGGCACCTCTTAGGGTAGTTGAAGCCCCAACCTGGTGAGTGACTGAGAGAGCCTGGCAGCCATGAACACCATCCAAGATGGTGGGCATCCCTGCTGGGTCTTCTGAGGTCGGACGGACGACAGATGACAAACCGCTTCTCAGAAGGGGTCTGGGTTGCTCTTCTATTTCGAAGAAAGCTTGGCATTCCGAAGGAGCCTGACCGCGGTGGCCAGTAGCCAAAGGCCATCGAGCAGCCCCGTGTACTTCCTGCCCTGCAATACAACGCTCTCCTAAACTCTAAATTTGCCTTTGATCTTCAGAGACTGCCCTCCCCGCCACCGTCCCACCCCCTGCCCTGTCCCCACCACCACCACCAGCAGCAGCAGCATGTTGGCAAAATTTGGAGCACCGTCAACTGTGAAAAGTAAGAAGCAGACAGTCAATTTGGAATCCAGGCGGCACCCGGTAAGATCTCTTGCTGTTTTCCCCTCCCCCGGCTGCCTGGTGACCCTCGTCGCTGTTCTTGAGCTGTATTCAGTAAGAAAGCGCAGCACCTTTCCAGGAAGAAACTGTCTAGACATTTGTGCTGCCTTCTTAACTCCCATTTCTCTCCATGGCAATTGGGATCTTCTTTTTTTTATATCTAGGCTTGAAGGACTTAACTCTGGCACTTCCCAGTCCTAGGGCTGGGAGTAAGAAAGCTTCTATTTTCTCATAATTGGGAGACCCGAGAGCCCAGTCATAGGCCTGGTTCTATAGATGGGGAGGTGGGGGGGGAGGGGGAGAGGGGGACTGAATGAACTGAGTTCCAGGAAAGTGAACAAAAGGGAAAAGAGGGAAGTGAGGTAACAAGGCAAACACCAGGTGATCGATTGCCAAACCTGGCAGAGCTTCTTAAGCAACCACAACTGGCTGCTCAGTCAGTGGGCACTGGACCGAGGGGCATGGATGGGAGACAGGCGGTGTGCTGGTTGGCTTGGGAGTTCCTTCTTAGGATGCCAGATTGAACACGAACCTAGGGGGACTCTTAGCAGCTAGGAGGCCGGGCCAGTGCTGAATGTCCACGGGGGAAGCACCTGATGGCCCTAGAAGTGCTCACTGGAGGAATAAAGAGGTTAAGGGAAGAGGACTTACCGACAGGCCCATCAATAGAATCGGATCTAGGGAAGGGTCTAGGTAGTTAAAGTGACCAGACATCCTGCTTTTGGCAGGGCAGTCCCAATTCTAAGCAATTCTAAGCATTTTTTTTTTTAAGTTCCAACTTTTGGAAAGAATGCATGACAAGATAGGCAACAGCGAGGGAACAGGAAGAGAATATACCCCCACCACCCCCCATCCCCCGTCAATGATGTCCTGCTTTGGGCATGGACTCACCAAGACCTTTGCAGAGAAAGTGAGCCGTGGGGAGGCAGGCTCAGTGTCCTCCACTCTGAGGATTTCCGGGGTGGGTGGGGGGAAAGGGGAAGAAGGTCCTCGTGGTGCTTCTCTCAGAATTGGGGATGTTGATATTTAATCACCAGTTTTGACCTTTGAGTTGTTTTCTCAAACATAGAAAAATTCTCTAATCGATTGCCCACCTTGATAAGACGAGGCCAGGTCAGGGCTTGTGCTGCCTGGGGCCAGCTGTGTGTTAGCCGGCGGGGTGAGAGGCTGCTGGCCCACTGCCCAGGCTGACAGACGTCAAAGCTAAAGAGATCTGTGAGGAAAACCATCCCAGTGTGTGAGGCATTTCTTCCTGCATTTCCATTGGGTCCTCTCACCTTGGCCATGAAGGAGGAGAAAGACCTGGGAGTATTTGGCTGAGGGAAAGCCCACTGCAGGGAAGGGTGAGCTGTCCCAGCACCTCACCTAAGGCCGGCACAGAACTGGTTCTCAGATCTGTTGTTGCCTGAAAGTAAGCTGTTGTCAGATGCTTTTGAAAAATTGTACCCAGTGCCAATTTTATGACTGTTTTATCATGAAGGTACTAAATGCTGACAGATAACAAATTCAAACAGACAGAGATGTGCAAAGTAAGTGTCCTGCCCCAACCACTTCAGCTCTCTAACCCTAATCCCATAGGAAATAGCTATGCAATTTCATCCTGACCACAGGACATTGTCATTGCTTCTAGACATCTTCCTAGTAAACATAAGCATAAGCATACACACACACTCACAGATAGAAATACACACATAGGGAGGTGCTTCAAAAAGTGCACAGAAAAATGGAATCAAAGATCATGAACTTTTGAAGGGCACTTGCACGAATAGTCGGGCACTCCTGCTGCACGGTGACTAAGCCCCGGACTGCCCCTGCCAGGTGGGTGGCTCTGGGAAGTTTCGCAGTGGGTCAGACCTCAGGTCTTGGCTTCGCAGAAGAAAGAATTTACCTGTACTCCAAGCTTTTATGAAGGACTGGAGACGTTTCAGATTTGAGTCTCAAAAGAGAGGGAGAGAGAGAGAGAGAGAGAGAGAGACTCCTCCGACCTGTCACTGAATGGGAGTGGGATAAAAAGGAGAGTAAGAGAGAAAAGAGGCTGTGCCTCACGCCCCCCCTCCCCACCATAGGCACAGTACATGTGGGTCCCAGGTAGGCCTGGAGTGAGGGACCAGCTCCTGTGGCATGTGCGCACCTCTGACCAGGAGCTGAGTAAACAGAGCCTTCCCAGGGTGTTTCCAACCTGGGGCTGGAAGGCATGGGCGAAGGTATTGACTAACCTCATTGGCTGAATTAAGCCCACCTGGCTGGGGTGCTGAATTGGAGCATGCCCAGTTCAGGGGTCTTCATGGATGACTAATGTTCACCCAATTCCTTCCGAAGCCCCTCTATGGGCCTGTGCAGACATGGGAGGGACAGCTCCCACTCTCTCTCCTGGCTACCCAGCATTGTGTACCCGCTGACCTGGCGATCTGCGCCTGGAAACTTTTCCTGTGAAAATTTCATGGAGCTGTTCTATTCTGTCACGCAGGTCACTGTGACTTGTCGATTGATTTGACAGCACTGGACATAACAAACACATACAGTTGGTTCTACTACAGATTGAATCCTGCGTCTGCTTTCTTTTTTTTTTTTCCTCACTTAAAAGATGAAGAGAAATCTTTCAGACCAGCCTGTTAGAGTAAATGGCTGCAAAAACAATGTCATCGTACAAGTGTACTAGCACTTAGGGATCCACCCACCTCTGGATGGAGAGTTGCATTGCTGGCAGCCGTTGAGAGTCCGACATTAGCATCTTGCTAGAGGCTCTCCAGTTGACTCTGGCCCCTAACAACCTTCATCACAACAGAAGCAAACACTGTCTGGTACCTTGCCAGCCTCACAATCCCTGCTTTGGTATGGCAGTAAGCCTAATCATTCATACAGGGTGGGCACTCTTATAAGTAGACTGGATGATATGTTCCAGGTGTGGACATGCAGGGTCGAACTTGGAAGGATGATGCAAATGGCTTACCCCTCACTATTCCCCACATCCGGGGACTCTTTGTTCCTGGTCAGAGAGGCCCTGCCGTGGGCCATGACCAGAGAAGACCCATTCCTCATGCTGGGGCTGGCGGGGAAGGGGGGAGTGTGTACTCATCCATTCCCTTCCAGAACTTTCTCTGGATAACTGGGAGCACAGGACTTCCTGCCCAGATCTCAAGCCTATTTCTAGGGTTTGCATGCCTTTCCCCCTAATCAGCTTGCCAGCATGCCACAGACACAT
>PVJH01047189.1:0-11446 GCA_004026705.1 Nesogale talazaci
CATGCCCACACAGAGGACTCGTTGGCTGTGGCCTGACAGGCTAGACCACCCCTTAGCAAGGTGGCAAGAAATGATGTCACTGCCACACTTGTATCCAAAAATAATGCTAGGTGTCCTCTGGTCGGTTCCGATTGATAGCAACAGCGGGTGCAACAGAACGACCCACCCTTCCATCCTGCGACATCCTCCCTCTTGTTCTTTGCTTTGCACACATTGTTGTAGCCGCTACTGTGTCAATCCGGGTCATTGAGAGTCTCCCCGCTCTTCACTGTCCCTTTACCAAGCATGGTGTCCTTCTCCAGGACCATCTCTCCTGACGACATGTCTGAAGTACGTAAGATGAAGTCTTGTCATCTTCCCCTCTAAGCAGCACTCTGGCGGAACACCTTCCAAGACAGATCCGTTTGTTCTTTTTTGGCAGTCCACGGCGCTCAAGATTCTGTGCCCACAGCGTTCTTTATTCAAAGGCATTGATTTTTCTTCTTCAGCCTTTCTTACTCACTGTCCAACTTTCACATGCCTGGGCGGTGATCGAAAATGCTCTGGCTCAGAGCAGGTGCAGCTTCGTCCCCAAAGGAACACCTGTGCTTTCAGCACTTGGAAGAGGTCTTAGGCAGCGGGTTTACCGAGAGCAGTGTGTCCTTTCATCTCATGACTGCTGCTTCCGTGAGCATTGATTGTCCATCCGAGCAAGAGGGGCTCTTCAGCAGCTTCAGCCCTTGCTTTGTGGACCACGCAGTTCTTTGTAGGTTCCGTTGTGAGGGTTTTTGTTTTCTTTATGCTGAGGTGTAATCCAGAGGGAAGGCTGCCACTCTTGATCTTCATCAGCCAGACGCCAAGTCCTCCTCATGTTCAAGTCAAGTTGTGTCGTATGCAAACTGCAGGTTGCTAATAAGCCTTCATCCAATGCTGAGACCACAGTCTTCTTCTTTTGTTTGGGGGAGGGGGTGCATCATTGCCCTCGGGTGCTCCTGGAGAGCTGCTGCTGGATTTAAACCACCAGCCCTGTGGGCCACCATCCCACACTCAACCACTACGCCACCGGGGCTCAGCCCCAGTCTTCTTTATATCACCTACCACCCATGAGTCTTTGCTCAGCACACGGACCGAACAGGTGTGGTGAGAGGGCACAGCAATTTACTAGCTCCCCACCCCTCCCCAACTTTCCCTGTCATAACCCTAAGAAGCGTATTAATCTAGTTACTGTCTCTATAGATTTACCTGTCCTGAGTTTTATAGGGAGCCCTGGCGGCTTAGTCCCAAGGTCAGCAGTTTAAAACGACTGTTTTCCATGGGAGAAAGATGGGGTTTTCTACTCTTGTAAAGTTACGCCTCAGAAAAACAAAACAAAACCCAATGTCCAACATATACCCCTACAGGCCAAAATATGAAAATAATAGCAATCCCAAAACCTGCAAATGGTTGAAGGTCTGTTCGTTGACCTCCAGGAGTGTCATTGCTCTGCTTTCTCTGGTTGCTTCATCTTGGGATGCCTTTTTTGGGTACATGCTGTTTCTCTGCAGGTCTATCTGGATGGGCGGACTGGGGGCGGGGACGACGGGACCGATGGCTCTGGGGTGGACGTGGGGCGTGTGTGTTGGCCAGCCTGGGGATGGGGAGGGGGTAGCAGGTGGTTCAGGGTGGGTGGCGGGGAGGGTGTGGGTGGTCTGATAGGGATTGATTAAAACTAATGTAACAGAGAGAAAATATTGAAACCCAAATGGAAGTTGAGCGTGATGGTGGGTCGGGAGGAGGTATGAGGAAGTAGAGGAAAGAACTGGGGAGTAAGGGGCATTTATAGAGGTTTGAATACAGGCATGTACATAGGTGCATATATCTATATATGACGATGGGGAATTAGATCAACGTGCCTATACTTATAGGGTTAGTATTAGGCAGATGGGCATTGGACCTCCACTCAAGTACTTCCTCAGTGCAAGAATATTTTGGTCTATTACAAAGGCATTCCATGATGTGCACCTCCCTGACACGATCACTGAAAACAACTGTGTGCATAAGCAAATGTGGTGAAGAAAGCTGATGGTGTCCGGCTATCAAAAAATATAGTGCCCGAGGTCTGAAAGGCTTGAAAATAAAAAAGTGGCCATCCAGCTCAGAAGCAACAAAGCCCACGTGGAAGAAGCACAATAGCTTGTGGGAACGAGAGGCGTCAAAGGGATCAATGATCAGGTTTCAAGAACTAATAATCATAACATTATATGCCCATTTTCCTGATATGATCGCTGACGACAAATATGTGCATAAGCAAAGGTGGTGAAGAAAGCTGATGGTGCCTGGCTATCAAAAGATGTAGCATCTGGGGTCTTAAAGGCTTGAAAGTAAGCAAGTGGCCATTCAGCTCAGAAGCAACAAAGCCCCCATGGAAGAAGCACACCTGCCTGTGCAACAATGAGGTGTCAAAGGGATCTGGTGTTAAGCATCAAAGAACTGAAAATTATATAAATGAGGGGGCGTTCAGATTGGGGGCCCAAAGCCCATCAGTAGGTGAAGCGACATCCTCTTACAGAGGGGTTGCAGTGAGGAGATGAGCCAGTCAAGGTACAGTATAGTAGCAATGAAACGTGTAACTTTCCTCTAGTTCTCAAATGCTTCCTCCCACCCACTATCATGATCCCAATTCTACCAGACAAATCCAGCTAGACCAGATGTACCCTGGAGTCGGAAACATGGGGAATTTAGTTAGGATAGATGATCGCTGGGGACTAGTGGGGGGAGTGGTGATATTGGGGTGTGTGCAGAGGGATGGTGGAGTAGAAGGGGGGCACTGATCTCAGGGATCTACATATGACCTCCTCTCTGGAATGTGGACAACAGGGGGGTGGATGAAGCAACACACTGGACAGTGTACAATATGAAAAGGTAGTAACAACTTGTAAATTATTAGGGGTTCATGGGAGAGGCGGAGGAGGGGAGGGGAAATAGGAGGAGCTGAAATTAGAAAAAAAAAAAGAACTAAAGGAAAGAGGGAAAGAGAAGTTTATGCCAAGGGCTCAAGTAGAAAATATTTGTAAATGAAGGTGGCAACATGTGTACAAATAGGCTTGATACAAATGATGCATTGAATGTTATAAGAGCTGTAAGAGCCCCCAGTAAAATCTCTATATGTATTTTAAAAAAGAGGTAAGTCTCAGAAACCCCGAGGGGCAGCTGTGAGTCAGGGCTGATGTGAGTCAGAATTGAGACTGTGGCAGTGAGTCTGGGGCTTTTGCATTTCATATAAAGAAAGTCACCAAATAAAAAAAAAAAAAAAAGAAAGTCACCTCAGAAAACAAAACCAGCCAACCAACCCAAAAACAAAACCCCAACAGCGACAAGATGGAGCACAGAAACACTTCAAAAGAAAGCAGAGGGCTGAGCCCTAGTGGCGTAGTGGTTGTGCACGGGACTGCGGCCCACTGGGTTGAAGGTTCCAATCCAGCAGCAAGGCTGCGCCTCCTACTCCCACCACCAGAGGGCAGTGATGCCCCCCAAAACAAACAAACAAACAAACAAACAAATGCAAAAACATTAAAACCAGAACAAGTTGTAACTCAAGAGGGAAAAGAAAGGATGAGATGGTAGCTTTTTCACCTGACTATATGTATAGCAACACACATTTTTGTTTGTTTTTGAATTTCTTTTGTTCAAAAGCCTTTACTGCGGGCTCTCACAGCTCTTACAACAATTCATACATCAGTTGAGTAATACACTTTCTAATGCACTTTGTCCTAGAGCAAGCTCTTCACATCCATGCTCAACGGTCTGAAGGAATTCACTGGAGGCTTAATCACCTCATGGGGAGGTCTCCAAGTGGATCTGGGGCGTTCACTGTCATCCACCCATAGCCTTCTGCAAACTGGGTGCTCAAAATTTAAGCTCTGATACAATCCCCCCTCTGACCTTGGATTCTATTATTTCCACGCGTTGGATGTGTGCTGGTCCTTCATAAAATCTGAGGTCGGACTGGAAGGCCTGGTTTGGGAGGGCGGCACAGAGAGCACCCTTGCGCCCGGTGAGCTTGGAGAAGGGGCTGGAGCCCAGGGAGCCGCGCGGGGCGCGGAGGTGGAGGGTGGGGAGCGGGGGTCGTTGGGCCATGCGGCAGAAAGCTGTGGGGACCCAGTGCTCACGGACGCCCTCCAGCTGCAACGGAGGGGACGTCATGGCGCGGGGAATGAGGGCCGCAGAGACCCGGGAGGAGGGAGGGACTCCCGCGGGCCCAGATGGGAGAGGCTGGAATCGGCTGCGCCTCGGAGGGGGCGGGGCTGAGAGGGAGGCGCCCAGGTCCCGGACCAGTGGGTGAGGCAGGTGTCCCCGGGGTGGGGGGCGGGCTCCGCGCAGTTCCGAGAGCCGCCGCCAGAGGGGGAGCGCGCCCCGTCGCGCTCCGGAGCGCCGGGCGCGGGAACGCGCCGACCCGCTGCTTCTCACCGCGGCTTCGCACCCGGGCGTGAGTTAGGGGACACCCAGGTGCCGGGTCCCGGGCCAGACCGCCTCCCCGCAGGTACCTCCAGGGGTCCACAGCTTGGAACTCGGCTGCCAGCCCTTTCATCTTTAGCACCAACCCACACGAGACTTCAGCCTTCCAGGTTCCCACCGCCTCCAAAGCCATCTCAGGTCTCTGCAAAAATGTCACCTGGAGAGAGAGACCTTCCCTGACCACCTGTGGGTAAAGGACTCCGCCGATCTCTCTGAGGCACACTCCGATTTTTTTTTTGGTTTTTGGGGCATCACTGCTCTCCGGTGGTGGGAGTAGGCGGCCCAGCCCCGCTGCTGGAATTGAACCTCATTCCCAGTGGGCCGCAGTCCCGCGCACAACCACTATGCCACCGGGGCTCAACCCCACATTCTGATTTAGTATCCTTTCACCCTCAAGACTCAGCATAAGCCCTGGTCACGCTTTACTCTCTGCTTCCTCCCCTGTGATGCTAAAGTCAGCGGTTCAATACCACCAGCTGCTCCCAGGTGGAAACCCCCCCCCCCCCAGGCTCTCTATCCCCACAAACAGTTACAGTATCAGATGCAGTTCTACCCTGTCCTACCAGCTCTTTATGAGCCGGAATGAAGTGCGTTTGGTTTGTTAACTTGCTAAAGTGAAAAAGCAAATCAGCAACAATGTGTTAACTCGAGTTGCCTCCAGCTGCTACTAAGTATCACCCTCTGTGGTAGGCTCCTTATTGAAACTGTTGCGGAGAAGAGAGGAAGCTTTTATCCCTCATCAAGACTTGCAGGCTCAGAGACCCCCCGGGGCACTTCTCCTATAGGGTCGCTCTGAGTCGGCATTGACTGGATGATAGGGAGGTTTCGATTTTTGTTCAGTTTGTATAGAAGTGATTGCATTCTCAGGGCAGCCGTGAGAGAGGTCCCGTGAGTATCACCCCTCTGAGACAGGCCCGGAGTGGGTACGGAACTTTCTCCGTGTTACACAGCCAAGGAGTCGCAACGTTGGGATTTTAACCCCCGAAGCCTAGGCTTTGAGCTCAATGGATGACTGCGTATCTAGGACCTGAGGTATGGTGGCCTTCAGCGTCCTGTCCCTAGACTTGTTCTCTATAGCCCACACACCCTCATCCCAGCCCCCAGCACCACCCTAGGCTGGGGGGCGGGGCGGGAACCCAGCAGGACTGGGTTTGCATTCCTCCCCCATGGTGGGTTCCCAGGGGCCCCACCCATACTGCCCAGGTGGGGGGCCAGGCTAGGAAAGGGTCGGGTGTGCCCACAGTCAGTCCAGACAGCAGGAGCCACTGCCAGGTCCCTGAGCCTCGCTCTAGACAGACAGATGGACCAGAAGCTGCTCCTGGGTCACCTCGCCACTCTCCTGAGCCTGCTCAGTGGCGCCTGGCTGCCCACAGGCACAGGCACAGACCTGGCACCCCTACGCCGTGACCCCCAGTCCCAGCCCTGGGCTGTTTCCCACAGGACCTGGACTCTAAGCCGAGGGTCCCCAGCTGCCCAGGTACCAGCCTCTGCCCTGGACAGCTGGAAAGCCTTCTTGGGCCTGCAGAAAACCAGGAGGCAGAGCGGGCAGGAGGTGGTCCCTGCGACCACTATGTCTCTACCCCTGGACCCGCAGGAAGTGACCCGGGAATCTTGTAAAGCCAGGCCCTTCATTCAGGTAAGCAAGCAGGGGAGTGGGGGAAGGGCTGAGTCTCAGTACCCAGCTCTGGGCAGGCGCCAAGTTGGAGTCCTGCTTCGTCCAGTCAGATGGTTGGGAGCCTCCGTGTCCTCCTCTGTAAAAATGGATTTTACAAGCCTCTTCAGGTGTCTGCTCTTGGCAAAACCCATGGGTTATTTTCTATGGATCAGTCAGAGGGCGCTGGATGACCCAGGAGTCCGGTTAGGTTCCTCTTCCACACAGAACAAGGGCCCAAGGGCCCTACTGGTCCCTCAGGACCTGCACACGCTGCCCTCCTCCATGCTCATTTCTCTCCAGGACCCCCCCCTGCCCGGAGCTGCCCTACGTCCTGTCTTCTGAGGGCCTTTGCACAGACTATGTTCCCCACTGCCTGCACTGCTTCCAGCCTCTCCCTCAGATTTTCTTCAAACATCATTTGTTCTCATTTGGGCGAAGAGATCCGTATTTATTTAAACCATTTTATGGGCACTCCCTGCGCATGTCACACAACACAACCATATCATGAGCCACCTGAGAACACCTTCCTCCTCCTCGGCCCATCATTTCTTGAATGACATAGGTCCTGTCCCCACCCCCCTACGTTCCTCTCTTCTGTTTTATCTTCTCTAGACAGTTATGAAACTCAGTAAATGGTCTTGGGGGTGGGGAGGGAGGGGAAAAATTAAGGAGCTGATACCCAGGGCTCAAGTAGAAATAAAATGTTTTGCGAGTGAAGATGGCAATAAATGTACAAATGTGCTTGACACGATGGATGGATGGATTGTGTTGAGTTGTACAAGCCCCCCCCCCAATAAGATGATTTAAAAAAACACCCCCAAACAAAGTAAATACGTGATCTTTCCCCTCTCTCTTTCAAGGTCATGTCTATGTATTCCCCCCAGGGCAGGAACTTTATTTTTAAATCTGTCTTGCCCTCTGCTGGGCCCCCGTCTGCAGGTTCGAGACCAGACAGGTCAAGCCACAGCTCACAAAGGGTTGGGTGACTAGGTGGTGGTTGTGCCTGGCTCCTCAGGGTGCTGCAGCCGCTGCCAGGACAAGACCAGCCTGAGGCGTGCCCAACTGGGGTTTAGTGGGTGCTCCCTGGGTGGGGAGGCTTGTGGGAATCTTGGCTGGTGTCCCAGTGAAGCGCAACCCCCAAACTCATGTTCTCTGGCCAGGAGTCCATTCTGACTCACAGCGGCGACCCTGGAGCACAGGGTAGAATCATCCCTGTGGGTTTCCCAGGCTGTTGCTTGAGGGGAGTAGAAGCTTCCTCTGTCTCTGAGGAGTGGCGGGCGGGTTGGAACTACTGGCCTCCTGGTGAGCAGCCCACCCTGCCACCTCCCTGCCACCAGGGCTCGTTGGTTAGGTGTGCCTGGGATCAAATTTGGCCAGATTCCTGGGTGACCCAGGATAATGGGCTTCTCTTCTCAGAGCCCCAGTTCCCGCCACAGGGGAGGTGATTGAGGAGCACCCAGGGTGCATGCAGGCCCTCAGGATTTGCTGGCAGGAGGCGAGGGTTTGCTCACCAAGAAGCCAGGTGATGTAGCCGCCCCCCGCCCCAACCCATGCACCAGCAGGGGTCACCCGGGCCCAGGTTTCAGCTGTGCACCTCACCTGGAATGGAGGCCACCCCCCACGCCCCAGGGCACTGTCCCAGTCAGCTGGTGCTGCTGTCCCTGAAATTGACAGGAATTAAGCTTTTCACAGTGGAGACGTTCAGGAGCCCGAGGCTCTGTGGACCGGCCTGTCCCTTTGCACCGGCGCTTCCCCACTTCCGCTTTGGCTTTTTTCTTTCTTTCTAGCTAATACACAATTTATTTTCAAAAATCACTCTGAAGTGTGAGGCATTCACATATATTTAGACTGATTCAAGGTTACTCTGGATATCCTTATTCAAGAAATTCAATTAAATATATAAATATAAATATATATCTATATCTATATGTATCATTTTTACCCCGGCTCTTTTCTATCTCAAAGGAGGTTGATTTTAGCTTCACCCCACATTCATTAGCATAACAAAGAAAACCCCAGACCCCGATAAGACTCAAACAAACCACCTCACTGCCATAGGACTGAGGCTTTTGGACAATGTAGGTTCCCAAGACTGAATCCCACAGGAGCAGAAAGCCTCCCCTTGCTCCCGCCAAGCAGCTGGCAGCTGGCGGTTTTGAACCCTCAGGTGAGCAGCCCAGTGCAGACAACCCTACACCACCAACGTCCCACATTTGGGGGAGACAATCTAGAACAGGCACCCTTTCCTAACCAGCACACTCACTTGCTCACTGCCAAGGCGGTAATGTGACTGGTAGCCACCCCACAGGGCAGGGCAGGGCAGGGCAGGGCAGGGCTGCCTCTTTCTGGCATTAGACAGTCCCGTCTTTCTCCCAGGGGAGCGGCTGGTGGTTTCAAACCGCCGACCTTGCAGTGAACAAACTGCCCAACACAGAACCCGCACGGCACCACCAGGGCGGGCAGCCCCCTCCGCCCTCGTGGGCCTTTAGTTTCCTCGTCTGTGAAATCAGCAGTCCACGGTGAGCCAGGTGCTCCGGGCAGAGCATGAGAGCTGAAGCACCGCCGGGCGGGCGACTCGCTGCAAGATGGGCAGTTTGAAGCCACCGAGGGTTTCCGTGCTGGGAGAGGCCTGTCCTACCTGTGCTCCAGGGTCCCCCTGAGTCCAGGGCGGTGAGTTGGGTTTGGGGAGAGGGACCCCAGGCTCGTCAGAGCAGGAGGTCAGGAAGCGGGAGGGGTTCTTCGTGGAGATGGAAGCGCCCCAGTGAACGACAGCTGTGAGGGCCCCCGCGGGATGGGGTTGCCTAAGGAGGGCGGGGCCGGAGCCCCAGAGGAGCCCAAGGACCGCCCCGCCCACAGGTGCCCTCCCCAACAGCCAGCAACCCAGTGTCCAGTCCCGGCTCCCCCGAGGTGACCTGCACCATCCCAGGCCTCCTCTTTCTTCGGGGTGTGGCTGATGGCTCCCCGTTGCCCCGCCCCCCACTCCTGTCCATGCTTATCTGCTGTCGTGAGCACCTCGGAAGAAGAGAGGAGGCTGCTGGGGGGGCACCCTCGGGGGCCACCATTTTCCTCAGACACACCTCAGAGGGAGGAAAGATGAGTGGGAGCCAGGTGGGGGCGGGGAGGGAGGAAAGGAAACCCCGCCCTGGGGAGGGCACCGGGACCAGGTCTCTCTGGGAGCGGTGAAGAGGGGCACCAGCGTGGGAAGAGACTTTGCAGAAGGCAGTGTGAGAAAGGCGGGGGCATGGGGGTGAGGGGGCTGAGGGTGCAGGGACTTGTGGGCCCTGGGGATGGTTATGCCTTGATTCTAAGGAAGATGAAGGTGAAGTGCCGGTGGTGGGGTGGGGGGAGGTTGATGGATCCACTCAGAAGGTGGCAGTCAGTCTGGGCTTTCTGGTGAGTCCTTCGGGGTGGGTGGGGGGCAGTGACTGGCTGTTGGTTCTAATTTCAGAGTGTTGCCTGGTCATCTCCTGCTTGGCTTTTTGGTCTCCGTCCCCTGGACAACCAAATCCCTGTATTCAATTCTCTCTGTTGAAAGACCTGGAGGGCTTGGCTTTGTTTTTCCCGTTTGAAACTTGGGTTTTGCTTGTTTGTGTTGCAAGGGGGAACAGTGAGGACCGGCGAGGGTGAGGGTGAGTCTTTGGAAACAAGCCTGGCGGGCACGAGCCCCCCTGCCCTGACCTGCTTCTCTGTCTCCGACCCCAGGTGCTCTCCCGTCCCGGCTGCACGGCTGCTCGACTCCGCAACTACCTCTGCTTCGGCCGCTGCTCTTCCCTCTACGTGCCCAGCGCGGGCCCCTCCCCGATGGTCCACTGCAGCAGCTGCGTCCCCACGCGGACGCGCCGGACATCTGTGGCCCTGTGGTGTTGGGGGGGCCGCCCGGCCGCCCGGCAGCGGCGGTACATCAAGATGTCCACTGTGGTGGTGGAGGGGTGTCAGTGCAGCTCCGGCCTGTGAGCCTCCGTAGAGGGATACAGACGCCCTGGGAAGGGGGAGAGCCTTCCGCCTGGACAGTGTCCCAAGATCAAGAGGACAGGGACTCAGGGGCAGGCCGGCCCAGCCCTCCCCTGCTCCCAGGAACTCCGACACAGGCCTCGCCATGGCGTGGGACACGGATAGGACAAACCCCCATCCTGCTGCCATGAGCTTGATCCCAAAGCCTATAGGACAGGCTCCCTGCCCAGAGGGGTTCTAAGGAGGAGATCCTTTGGGGAGCAGTTGCCACAGCTTTGTGCCATAGAGCTGCCGGGGGATTTGAACCTTCAGCCTCTGGGCTGGCAGTAGCCTGATCAGGGCTGCTAGACCCCCCCTTACGGGGTGTGCCAAACCTCTGCCATGGAGTCGATTCCCTCTTACGGCTACTCTGTGGGACAAAGTAGAACTGTTCTCCGGGCTCGTGTGAGGCCGTACGTCTTTGCTATTATATTATTATTATTATTATTATTATTATTATTATTGTGTGTCTTTACCGGGGCCTCGTTGTTCTCCCCAGAGGCCGCTGGTGGGTGTGAAGTTCCCACCTTGCAGTTCCTCGCACCTCAATGCCTGACTCACCGAGCTCTCGGGCTCCCGACCTCAGCACAGCACCCCCTGGGGAACCCCTCAGGCCCCACAGATCTGCACACAGCCTTCCCCAGGGCCCTGACTCCCAGCACCCCTCCGGGAGTTCAGCCTGGGTGGAAGAAGAAGATGAGGAAAAACCCAGCTCCGCGGAAGGAATCTCCTTTCTTGGGGTCACACTGACAAGAGGGCAGGGCTGGGGTTTGACCCCAGGCAGCCCTGGTACTCCAATTTGGAACCACGAAGCTGCACTGTTTTGCACAGACCAAGTTGAAGACCTACTCCCTGCCAGATGCAGGGAGGACAGACAGCCCCCCCGCCCCACTCCCCCAGTGACGACGAGGCAGGCAGGCAGGCAGCTGCTGGGGCACTGAACGCCCCTGAGATCAACATCAAGGCAGGACCCACAGGCCCTCAGCTGCGTGTCCCTGATGACCCCTTGACTCTCCCGCACAGCGTCCACACGGGAACCATAAAGAAGGTGGAGTCCAACAAGCGGTGTGTGTTGTCTGTGCCTGCACTGCTCTCCTCGGAGTGGGGCGGTGGGAGGGGGCGAGTGGCCTGGGCGGCGTGGACATGGAGGGGCACAGGGTCTGTGGTTGGCGGCTGGAACCAGAGCTTCAGCAGATGGGCCCGTCTGGCACAGAGGCAGGGACATGTGGCGCTGTCAGGGTTGCCTCCAAATGCCCCCCGGAGGGAGCGTGGGGCGAAGAGGGGGGTGGTGGCAGTGGCTGCGGCTGGCCGGGGCCCCTTCAGCCTTCT